>JACXGM010001793.1:6650-51391 GCA_016801145.1 Umbra pygmaea | reverse complement strand
CCCCCCTGCCACGCCCAGGTACGGGCTTCAGCCCGCCTCTGATGGCCGCGGGTTCTGACCCGTGTGCACATTTTCAAGAGTTTTTGAGCATGTTAAGGGCCCCAAAAGTGCCCAAAAGGTAGGAAAATCATAATAATAATAATAAGAATAATCTTTAGGAAAACAATAGGGCCTTCGCCGTTGGCTTGGGCCCTAATAAGGGAGAAACCACCCTGAAGTGACACAGAACAGGCACAAAGACTATGGACATTGTGACAGCTGGCCACATAAGTCTAAAATTTTTGAGTGATTGAGTGAACAGCCAATGAGCTATAGCGTTATATATATTATATATATTTTTAGAAAAAATGCACCGTGATGACGTTTACATCCGGGTCCTGAGACGAACAACACATTTCTTTCTTGAATTATCTCTGTCAGTCTTCAGTTAAATTGTTCATCTTGCACATTTTTAAGATCTCTGTTTCATAAGGATGACGTATATGCTGATATTGCTAAGCTTTTGGACACTTTTCACATCCGTCTTTTGTTCAGAAGTGCAGGTCAAATACACTACCGTTTTCATTTATTTATGAATGCATTTAACAGTCCGGTAAGAAAATGCTATTTTTACATTCAAGATGGATTTTACCTGGGACCCTTTGATGACCAAAAATTAGGATTTTATGACCGTAAGTAAAATATTTTGTACAAAAAGTGAACATAAGTACATAAGTAAAATGTAATTGTTTTCAAGATGCTTACTTGACATTAAGTAGTCTAACGTCGTGAGTTTTATAGCTACACTAAAACCGAGATATTTGCTAGAATCCCAAGATTCTAAGCTTTAAGAACATATAATACTTTTATATATATATATCCTAAAAAATGAGCGTGGTAGTTGTGTTTCTAGCATTTCGATTTTTTTTTAGAAGAAAAAAAACACTTTATTGTTTGCGACATGTGGAGTTCAAACTCGCCATAACGTTGTGAATTATACACCTAGACTAAAACCGAGATTTCTACTAGAACCCCAACATTCTAAGCTTTAAGGAGATATAACACTTGTGTATATATAACCTAAAAACATGTGGGTGCTAGCCATGTTTTCCTTTTGCCATTCAATTTAGTTTTAGGTACAAAAACGGCTAGTTGAGTAAACAAGCTAACAGCTTTTGGTACTGGCTGTTTATGTCACATTATGATTAATAATTATCTTGTTTTCATAGCTATTTTAAAACCGAGATATTTGCTAGAACCCCAACATTCTATGCTTTAAGGACATATGAGACATGTATTTATAAATTAAATATTGCATTTGTGAGCTTTGTTTTTATTCCTTAATGTATTTACTATGAAGTGAAAAAAAGAAAACGTTTCTTTTTCAAGACGCATAGCTGATATTAAGTAGTCGTAACGCTGTGAATTTTATAGCTACACTAAAACCGAGATTTTTGCTAGAATCCCAAGATTCTAAGCTTTAAGGACATATAAGACATGTGTATATAAAACCGAATAAATGATGGTGTTAGCCTTGTTTCTAGTTTTACATTCCATTTAATTTGAGGCACATGTGTACAAGGCACGTAGCTCACATTATGAGGGGAAGTTATTATTTTTGTTATAACTACTGTAGAATGGTGACATTTGCTACATTCCTGAGTGTCTAAGCTTTCTGTAGATATATAACATGTGTATATATAACATAGAAATAGGACTTGTGAACTGTGATTGTTTGGACTTGTGAACCAGTTTTTGGGGGTGGTGGGGGGCAGAAATCTACCGGCGGCAGTAGAGTGCTCCCTAAGTAGTTAATGCATTTTGTCAAGCCCCCAGGGCTCCAGGACCGGTGTGCAAAGTCTGGAGACCTTACAATATTTCTATACATTTTTAAAATCCTAGCTATTGTTTATATCCTGTCTGTAACGTTTTTAGTAAAAAAGGTGTCTATAAAACATGACTGAACTTGAGGCGTCAAAGCTCCGGCTGTGTTTGACACACAGGGAAGAGCCACCGCTCATTCTTTTTTTCTGATCTTCCTCTTTCCAATAAGAAATGCTTTAATTAACTTTAGTTTGAAATCTCATGAAATGTACCCAATGTTTCCCATTGGACTTGGACCTCTGTTGACGTGTCTGGCTCTGGCACGCAATCTTTTAGTACCTTTCTAAAGCCAGGCTAGCATAACGACTTAAAAAAGACACACTTCTTTTTAATCTCTAGGTTTTCAGCAGTGAAAAATTTGTTACGGTCAGGCGACAGCATTTTCTAACTAGCGTCCATGGAGAAGCAAACTTCTGATAGGGTGGGCTGACTGCTTGCCTCTCTGTGATTCGTCAAGAGATCTGAAGGAAGTCACGTAGTGCCATTTGGGTAGAGTAGTTTATGTAACGTTAGGATCATTACCAATCTCTCTGACACTGACGCTTTCTCTGTCAGTGGTTGCGTACCGACTACATGCGAGAGACATTGGTACGCAAGAAAAAGTGCAGGTACGCTTAAGAGTAAAATGTAGAGGTGCCTGTACTGTGTACCGTTGAGTACCGCCCCACTTCGAGCACTGGTAAGAGTATGTATTATGAGAACATTTATTTAAGTGAGATCTCAATACAGTTATCAGAGAGGTAAAGAGTTATGAGTGTTTAGAGAGGTGGAAGGATCAGATCTGAATCCATGCTGGTACTGGACCACCCAAAACACTGATGTCTGGTCACTGTTTGATAAAACTTTAATGTTTCTAGTATCCATCCCTTTGATTGGTCCTGTTCTCAGGAGAATGTGTTTATATATTTATCTTAAAAGGTGATATCTGACTGTCACGAATGGTTGGGACTCGCCACCGGTTGGATTTATACTGTAACCCGTCGTATTAATCCAGTGACCTACAGACTGCTAATGCTCCGCCAGTATCAACTTGCTTCTTCTTTCCATGTTTCTTTGTTGAAACCTGTGCGCTTTAGCCCTTTGCATCCTCCTTTGGCTGCTCGGACGCCTCCTCCGACCTTGGTCATCGATGGTCAACCTGCTTACCGTGTCCGTGATCTCCTGGCGTCGCGGAGGCGTCGTGGGTTATTGCAGTACCTGGTCGATTGGAAGGGTTATTGCCTGGAGGAGAGGTCTTGGATTTCGGCAGTGGATATCCTGGACCACCCTGACAGTCCGGCCCCGGTACCTTTTCTCCTTGTTGTTGTGAAGAGAGTGACAAGTGGCAAAACAGGTGGCATAGTTCCTCCATTTTCTCCTCCTGTTCTGAGAGTCCTGCATGTAGTGCTGTTGGATCCATCTCCAGAATTAGGCGAGGTATTCTGTAACGATATACTCTCAGACTGGTTCGTTAATGACAATAAGCATTTATTGTTTAGGTAGAAACAAAGGATGAACCAGTACTGATAACCCCAATAGTAAAGTTTGGCAGAACTGTAGTTATATAACTTTGACTAGGCAATAGGCAAAACGGGCAATACCAGGACTTCAGATATATCCAATGTTCAGCAATAAGTCAGAAACGTACCTACAATACCTCACAAGGAGGGTATGGCTTGTAGAGGTTTTTATCTTGTGTGGAGTGCAGCAGGTGATTAGAATTTGGGTGATTGAGACCAGGGTATTGGAACATGGTTTTGCTAATTGTGGTTCTGGGCATCACTGGGCAAGGAAGTTGTAGTTCTTTGGGAGGTGGAACCGGATTGTGCGACAGAGCCCCCCCGCTGACGGGCGCTTCAGACGCCCATGAGGGCTGAGACGCTGGACGACCTCTGGGACGCGAGCCATACTGTCAGGGTGGTCGCGGTGGAAAGTAGCAACAAGGTCCGGGTCCAGGATAACCGCCGCCGGAATCCAAGACCTCGCCTCTGGCCTATAAACCTCCCAATCGACCAGGTACTGCAATAACCCACAATGCCTCCGCGACGCCAGGAGATCATGTACACTGTAAGCAGGTTGACCATCGATGACCAAGGTCAGAGGAGGCGTCCGAGCAGCCACAGGAGGATGCAAAGGGCTAAAGCGCACAGGTTTCAACAAAGAAACATGGAAAGAATAAGCAAGTCGATACTGGTGGGCAATAGCAGTCTGTAGGTCACTGTATTAATACGATGGGTAATCTTAAAAGGCCCAATATACCATATGTCCAGTTTCTTACTCGGAAGGTGCTGTCTGATGTCCTTAGTCGACAGCCAGACCCACCTATCTGACCACCTAACCTGGCTGCCTATCGGCCAGGCGTTTGGTTTTTATTCACTCATACTCTCTCACTTGCTCTCTTGTGTCCTTTCTTTTTTAGCTTGGAATAAACATGGTGGAGTACCTCCATGAGGCAAAGGCATGCAAACCATACCCTTACATCCTGATGCTAGGAAATGAGCAGAGTGCATTTCAGGCATTCATCATAATAGCTAGACAGACCCTGGAACAAGTAGCACTGCTTCAGGCCATCAATGTCTCTTTCAAGGCATTCTTTGTCTTTGACATTAAATACAAAAAGCAGTGTGAACATGTGTGGGAATTCATACAGACTTTAATATATAAAATGCCAAGAGGGGAGTTTAAAATGGAAAAGTTTATTCAAAGCAGGGCCACCACCATGGGGGCGTGAGGTGGCGACGCCCCCTCACCGGGACTCTTACGCCCCTTCAGATCACCATGAATGTTAAAGGCATTTTAATGATAAAATATGCTATGTAAAATCCTATTTGCCTATTTATTCTTTCTAGAGTGATATTAACAAAAATAAACTAGAACGCTTTTTCACAGCTTAATCCATCTGGATCTGATCCTACCTATTATTTCAGTCTTGATGTTTAACTGGCATGTCAGGATGTTTTAAAAATAATTTGCAATAATCGGATATTGACCATATGGTAATTGCAAGGTGATGTAGGCTATGTAATTATTTAGGTTATATAAATGTAAAATCTTAACCATTCCAATGTTGGTCAAATAAGCATATTATTATTAGAATCCGAATTTTACTTGGTCGCATTGTCTGTAGGTGTCACAAGTGCAAGAGGAACGAAGCCAAATGCAGGAGGGTGAGTTCTATTTGTTTACTCAGTAAACTCAATAATGCCAGCCATACAAGCAGCACTCTATACAATTACACACTACTATACTCTATGAAACTATAATCCTGTAAATTCACAGGAAGCGAATAAAAACTTATAACCCACAATCCCCCTTGTCTAACAAACATATATATATAGACAATATGATGATATGAGTGGCTTCAGCTGGGATGTGTAGGTTGGAGAGGGAATTGGGAGCAGGGGCTTCAGTAGATGGGTGACGTCGAGTGGGGCGTTCCGGTCAGCGCAGATAGAAGTCGCGAAGGAGGCCGGGGTCTAGGACATCCCCTGGCGGCACCCAGCTCCGCTCCTCAGGACTTTACCCCTCCCAATCCACAAGGTACTGGAGACCACCCCTCCGCCATCTCGAATCTAGGATGGACCAGATGGAATACGCCAGGTCCCCGTCGATCTCAAACAGGGGAGGGGGGTGTCCCCAGCACCACGGCCTCATGGAGCGGGCCTTCCACTACCGGCCTGGGGAGAGAGACATGGAAAACAGGATGAATGCGCATGTGAGATGGCAGTCACATCGTTCACTCTACTCAGGACCAGGACAGGCTGAAAACCAAGAAAACACTGGAGCGGTGTGAGGTTAGTGGAGGAGTGGTGCAAGGAGTTTTGCGCATATTCCGTCCAGGGCAAGAAACGCGACCACTCCCCCGGCTTGTCCTGGCAGTACGACCGCAGGAACCTACCTACTTCCTGGTTCACGCGTTCCACCTGCCCATTGGCCTCAGGATGGAACCCGGAGGTCAGACTGACCGCAACCCCCAGCCGCTCCATAAAGGCTTTCCAGACCTGGGACGTGAACTGGGGGGGGACCACTATCTCCGCCTTTGTGCAAGGAAGAGCAGGAGCAGCACTGCCAGAGCCCTGCAAAATGACCTCCAGCAGGCCACAAATGTGCATGTGTCCACTCAAACGGTCAGAAACAGACTCGATGAGGGTGGTATGAGGGCCCGACGTCCACACGTGGGGATTGTGCTTACAGCCCAACACCGTGCAGGACGTTTGGCATTTGCCAAAAAAAAAAACAAGATTGGCAGTGGGTCAGTAATGGTGTGGGGTGGCATTTCTTTGGGGGGCCGCACAGCCCTCCATGTGCTCACCAGAGGTAGCCTGACTGCCATTAGGTACCGAGATGAGATACGCAGACCCCTTGTGCAACCATATGCTGATGCGGTTGGCCCTGGGTTCCTCCTAATGCAAGACAATGCTAGACCTCATGTGGCTGAAGTGTGTCAGCAGTTCCTGCAAGAGGAAGGCATTGATGCTATGGACTGGCCCGCCCATTCCCCAGACCTGAATCCGATTGAGCACATCTGGGACATCATGTCTCGCTCCATCCACCAATGCCACGTTGCACCACTGACTGTCCAAGAGTTGGCGGATGCTTTAGTCCAGGTCTGGGAGGACATCCCTCAGGAGATTATCCGCCACCTCATCAGGAGCATGCCCAGGCGTTGAAGGGAGGTCATACAAGCACGTGGAGGCCACACACACTACTGAGCTTAATTTTGACTTGTTTGAATGTTTTAAGGACATTACATCAAAGTTGGATCAGCCTGTAATGGGGTTTTTCACTTTGATTTTGAGTGTGACTCCATATCCAGACCTCCATGGGTTGATACATTTGATTTCCATTGATAATTTTTGTGTGATTTTGTTGTCAGCACATTCAACTATGTAAAGACGAAAGTATTTCATATGATTAGTTCATTCATTCAGATCTAGGATGTGTTGTCTTAGTGTTCCCTTTATTTTTTTGAGCAGTGTACATTATAGGAAATGTGCTCAGTGTGAGTGTCCTGAAAGGTCATACGTATACAGTGCCTTGCGAAAGTATTCGGCCACCTTGAACTTTTCGACCTTTTGCCACATTTCAGGCATCAAACATAAAGAAATGAAACTGTAATTTCTTGTGAAGAATCAACAACAAGTGGAACACAATCATGAAGTGGAACGAAATTTATTGGATATTTCAAACTTTTTTAACAAATAAAAAACTGAAAAATTGGGCGTGCAAAATTATTCAGTTAATACTATGTAGCGCCACCTTCTGCTGCGATTACAGCTTTAAGTCGCTTGGGGTATGTCTCTATCAGTTTTGCACATCGAGAGACTGAAATTTTTGCCCATTCCTCCTTGCAAAACAGCCAACAGTGAGGTTGGACGGAGAGCGTTTGTGAACAGCAGTTATTTTAATTTGTCCCTTAATTGCTGTATTGTTTTGTTTATATGCATGTGAAAACTCAATAAAAATGTAGGTAAAAAAACAACAACTGTGGATTCTGACATTGGATTCTGATTGGATAATGTATGTATAACCATATTAGAGTTGATAGGATGAGTAGAGGGGGTGGTGAGGCAATATATTTCCGGAATCCCCGCACTATTGCACTGATAACAAAATGTCTCCATTTCTAATCAATTTGAGCTGATTGCATTAAGTGTTACATTAGGTAATAACTGTAAAATTACAATTGTTGGAGTTTATTGTCCACCTTCTGCAAAGATAAATATTCTTAGCCATCTTGCTGAATTTTTTGCCAATTCTGTATCTACTGAAGTAAGATGGTTTTAACTTTAACTGCGAGTCACAGGACTCAGTCAGTTTGAAATGATTTTGCACTTAGATACATCTCAATCAATAAACCCACAAGGCCAAATCTTAAAGATTATATTCTAGCAAATGCACCTGAAACATAAAGCTAGTGAAGTTTTTCCACTAGGTGTCAGTGAACACTGCCCTATTGCATGTGTTAGAGATGTCAGAGTTCACAGAGCCAAACTTCAATCAATAAGCTTTTGTACATGAGCTTTACCATAGTAATATTGGCTGCATTCAGTTCAAGGCACAGTACCATTACAGTCCCTAACTACACTGGTTTTGAATGATATTGTTAAAGCTGTTGATAGTAAGTTAAGCTGTGTTGCCTTATTTATTGACCGGTCAAAGGCCTTTGATGCAGTTGATCATTCACTGCTGCTTAAAAAACTGAACTCACTGGGATTTGCTGTAGACATTTGTGAATGATTTCAGAATTATCTTAGCAGTAGATCACAGGCTATATAATATTAATATTATATACTGATGTTACTGAAAATTTTGAGGGAGCAAAACTAACAACGCAGTGATTTAAAGCTACAACAGGTGGATTTAGCACCACGGCCAGCTCCGCAGCCTAAGGAATCACAAACAATTTCAGATTCAGAATTCAGATTTATTAGGATTTGTGAACAACATTTGAGAGAAATAGGCATTTTGTGTACATAGAAAAAGTATTCAATGTTTGAGTTCAGCTCATGATAAATAGGAGCAAAAACAACAGTGTTGTGTAGAATTAAAATCAGGGTCTAGAGTAATGTCAACTGTATAGAGCAACATACAGTATACAGTTTCTATATAAGTGTCTAGAGTCACATCTGTGAACTGTGTAGTGAAATATACAGTGTAATGTATCAGGATCAGGGTCTAGAGTAATCCACTGTATAGAGAAACATACAGTATCAGTATCAGGATCTAGAGTCACATCCACTGTGTAGAGAAACATACTGTATCAGTATCAGGGTCTAGAGTCACATCCACTGTGTAGAGAAACATACAGTATCAGTATCAGGGTTTAGAGTCACATCCACTGTGTAGAGAAACATACAGTATCAGTATCAGGGTCTAGAGTCACATCCACTGTGTAGAGGAACATACAGTATCAGTATCAGGGTCTAGAGTTACATCGACTGTGTAGAGAAACATACAGTATCAGTATCAGGGTCTAGAGTTACATCGACTGTGTAGAGAAACATACAGTATCAGAATCAGGGTCTAGAGTCACTGTTACGTCCCCCAGTCTCTCAGTTCTGTGTTATATATGCCCTGGTCTGCATTCTTGTTTCTGTGCTGTGTTTATGTGTGTGTTTCTGTTCAGTTTGTGTGTCCCCACAGGTGGCTCTGATCCAGAGAATCATCACTTATCACTGACTCCTCCCCTCCGTTATCCCATACACCTGGTTTCTTCAATCAACAGCTATCCCATCATGCCCTTCCCCTCTATAAAATGTGCCTTTTTGTGTTTGTCTCTCTCTCACTTTGGTTTGGCAAGCAGATGCTCTATTGGTTTGTCCTATGGTCTGTGTTAGCAGTGTTTTTGTAGTGAGAGCTTTGTTGGATTGTTTGTAAAGTGAGTGATAGGCCTATTTAGTGTGCTAGTGGTGTTTTGGTGTGTATATTTCATTTGTTAATTAAGAACTGTATATTTGTGTTAACCCTTTGTTTCTTTTCTGTTCTCAGAGGGGGAGAGGAGGCACTTTTTGGGGAGTGTCAGGCCAGACGCCCTTGGGCATACACCACCCGTAGTGATACTCCTGTGTATAAGTACACTAGGTTTAGATCTGAGCGCCCACCCACTGTACTTTCGTTAGGGCACCTGGATCGAGTGCCAGTTAGGTTAGATTTTTATGTGTGTTAGTTTAGTGCAGGTTAGGGGTGTGACTTTGTATATTATTTCTTTGCTTTGGGTTAGCTTCTCCTCCCAAACATATACTTTATTTTTATTTACCTTGGTAATAAAGCCCATTGTATAAAGGTACTTGGTTTCAGTGTCCTTGCTTGCACCTACGACCCCATACCTCCTTTGCTGGCCGCGGTGTGGCCTTGGACAGTGGTTGTGACATCCCACTCCACTCCTGGGGAGAAGTACGAACGTAACAGTAACATTCACTGTGTAGAGAAACATACAGTATCAGTATCAGGGTCTAGAGTCACATCCACTATGTAGAGAAACATATAGTATCAGGGTTGAGGATCACAGCCACTCTGAAAAGACAGAATACAGTATCATTATCAGGTTCTACATTCACAGCTATTGTGTAGAGAAACATACAGTATCACTATCAGGGTCTAGGATCACATCCACTCTGTAACATACAGGGCCCTATTTTAATTATCTAAGCACACGGCATAAAGCGCATGGCACAAGTGTTTTTTGGGCATGTCCTAATCCACTTTTGCTAGTTTGACAGCGGAAAAAAAGGGACTTAGACCAGGTTTTATTGGGTCAATGGTGCGATCACTTTCCGATTCTTCAAGATAGCAAATACACCCAGAATTATCCTGCTCACACCTCCCTGTTAGACCAGCAAAGATGGGTGCATTTTCTGTTTAAACGATGTGGGTGCTGGACGGAAAATTGATAGTTAAACTAGCAAAGACACCTTCATTTAGGCTTTGAGCTGTGTTGCGCCAGGTGCGAGATAGGGCCCTTAGTATTCATTATAATTATCATGATTTAGAGAAACGTCCACTGTGTAGGGAGACATACAGTATACAGTATCAATATCAGGATCTAGAGTCACATCCACTATGTAGAACAACATAGAATATCAGGATCTAGTATCACATCCACTTGTGTAGAGAAACATACAGTATCAGTATCATTATCCATCTCTAGGCACATCTACTGTGTAGAGAAACATACATGGCCCTATCTTGCACCCGGCGCAATGCAGCGCAAAGTCTGAACGCAAATGTCTTTTCCATTTTAAGACTGATGCAGTTGTCAATTTCCCATCAGGCACCCGTGTTGTTTAAATAGAAAATGCACCTGCGCCCATCTTTGCGCCCATGGGAGTGCTGGTCTAATATGGAGGTGTGTTTCTAGGTGTATTGCTATTTTGAGGCATTGGTAAGTGATCGCGCCATTGACCGACAAAAACCTGGTCTAAGGTCAATGGCGCAGCACGTCATAGTTATTTTAACAGGCATAGGCACATATGGCATAGGCACAGCACGTGCACACTATGCTTGTTGCACACACACAGTGAAGCGCAGCGCCTTACGAATATGCTAAATATTAAAAATAAAAATATTAGGGTGCAAATCCGCTGTGTGTTTAAAATCTTTGCAAATTTTATTATTTTTTATTTTTATAAATTTGCCAAGATTTCAAACAAACTTCTTTCACATTGACATTATGGGGAATTGTTTGTAGAATGTTAAGGGAAATAATGAATTTAATCCTTTTTGGAATCAGGGTGTAACATAACAAAATGTGGAAAGTGCTGTGAATACTTTCTGGATGCACTCTACCTTCATTGGCCATCACTCCTTCCAGCTAATGACTTCAAATAAACTACAAAAATCTTTGAAAAGTGAGAACACCATCTCCCACACTGCTTTTAAGGTACGACTGTCAGAGCTACCATCAGACCTTTGCACAATCTGACTCTCCTCCCTCACTCACACAATGTCTTCGCCAATTTATGCCCTAGTGCCTTAGTTATGCCACATGGCATATTTACGCACACTAATCTGAAAAGGTAGTTATTCATTGTATTTCATTTGCACCATTATCTTTTGCATAGTTACGCTCAAGTGTTAACTAGTCCATTGTTATTACATTACATATACAATTTAAAGTACCTCTTTAATTTAAACTTAAATTGCACTACACAGATAGCCTGGGAGAACCCTAAAGGACTTCTGTCAAATTTAGATTTGCTCTGCAAGTCTGTCTGGCCAAGAGCCCATTCAAGCCCATTTTCAATTTTTCCAAATCGAGGCACCAATCACAACCGTTTAGGCGGGCTTTATACAATGACAATAGCGCAGCTTTATGCTGTCATTGGTTGAAGGAGACAATTACAACGATAGATGCTGCAATGGAACATCAGCAATATCACTCTTTTGAATCGTTTCCTTTTTGTTAAAAACCAAGCTAAGAACAACACTTGAGGCCTTCACATGTAAAAAAAGATGTTGTCGCGGTTTTGCCGACTCGACTCGGCACAAGTCTGATATATCCAATTGGGCCGAGAGGCATTTGAGCGGCGTCCGTTGGTGACGCCCCTTTAAAGATGGGATGTGGATTAACCTTGCCCAGACCCTAGTCTGGTGCTAACAGGCTACTATACAGATACTTCTCTCATATAACTGCACCCTAACCTGGAAAAATCCAGAACCAAACGATTTAGGGTCTGGGATCGAGTAATGTTAATGACTCAACTCGAGGGGCGGCACCAAGCGTGCATTTGAAAATCTCACTGTACGCAATTGGATAACACTACGACCAGTCACCAGTGGGTTTTTACTAACCCTATGGCGGAGCTAACTGGTAGATTAAACCCTTGCCCTATCCGGTCTGCAAAACAGCGAAAACGGCCTTCTTAAAAAGAAATGATTCGAGCGCCGTCTTCTGTTCCTCTTTTTGACAAAAAGCCAAGTCTAAATCGCTCATTGTAGCGGCCAAAGCAGTTTCAAACAACTGGTGTAGATCCATAGCGATCTTACAATGTTTACTAGTGACTTGAGGTCGCACTCGCAGAGCTGTTGTCATCTGCTTAACATGCCTTTGGCCCTCCTATATCAGATACACCAATGTGATTGGTGCAGCTCGGCTACAAGGGCATAGTTAATGAGCAGCATTACTCGGTGCCACAGTAACTTGCTGAGCAAATTCAAATTCTGCTCTCGCTAGAACTCTGGATTTCCAGGGTATCTGCACCCTGTATTTGTGTAACGTTGTTGTCTTGCATCATTATGCTTTATCTTGGCCAGGTTGCTGTTGCAAATGACAATATGTTCTCAATCAGCCCACATGGTTAAATAAAGTTTACATGTTTTTAAAGTCTAACTTCCTTACCACTGAGCCAGCTGATGCCATCAGCAGATTTCACAAACTGCATATACAGATACCTGGCCTAAACCCCAAAAAACGAGCAACAAAAAGTTGATACAAAGTGGCTAGGATACACTCCCCTGTAGGATACACCTAGAGGGTTGCTGGACTCTGAGGGGTGGCTGGTCCTCTTCTGGCTGTGCCACATGAATATGTAATATTACATGGCCTATTTGGTCCACAGTAATGTTCAGGTGACCAGTGGGTCAGAAAATACAGGCGTGTTGTGTCCAGGGTCTTTAGGAAGGCTTTTGATCAGCTGCACAATCAGGTGGGCAGGGGCAGTGACTGTGGGCAGGGGCAGTGACAGTGGGCAGGGGCAGTGACAGTGGGCAGGGGCAGTGACAGTGGGCAGGGGCAGTGACTGTGGGCAGGGGCAGTGACGGTGGGCGGGGCAGTGATGGTGTGCAGGGGCAGTGACAGTGGGCAGGGCCGTCTAGCAGGTGTCAAGCAGCGTGGTTCTGTTTCAATGTGCAGTCCAAAGAGTCAGGCCCACCTAAGATTTAACAGAACACAATCCATTTTTTATGGAATATTCCCTTAGAATAATGGTGGAAACACTAGCTTGCTCTATTATAGGAAAGCGTGCAGTTGTGCAATTACCAGAAACTCCAACAGTTTATCTAGACAGGACCATTTCGAAATAGGACAATAATTGTTTAGCTATTTGTGAGTATGTCTGTTGGCAATGTAACTATATAGCTACATTTCAACTTGTGTTTCATGCGATGTGCACTTAATTAAAACCTGTAATTCACGTTTGAAAGTCACTCCCACTGTTAATATACACCCATGTTGTCAACTTTAAAAACTATGTGCAGCTCTGTAGTTGAACAGGTTTGTACCAATGAATTGAAAGTGGTAAAAGAGGGCTGAAGTGCCCAGCATTTTGCCTAGAAAAGCTTTGATGTAACCAGGTAAATATAACGAGTTAGCTTTTGAATATTATTATTGTACTGACATGTTTAATATTGTGTTATTCAGTTGTTTGATATATTACTATCAAGTAAAGTTGTGCTTGACATAATCATTTGAATGTTATTTACTTTTTCAGATATTATGTTAAATAGACTAGACTTTCTGTGTCTGACTCTCCTGCATCTCCTACAGTCAGCAGTCTCTGGTACTGTAGCCACGCCATTTACTCTCCCACTGCCTGTGATACAATCGTGTGTGTGTATGTTTGGTTTCCATTGCATGAAACCTCATTGCTGTCACAACCTTCGGAGATGTTTATTGGAGGTTGTGGCATAATGTGACTGTTGAATGGTTTTATAGATTTATAGGAGTTGTGTTTAAGATAATAGTATGTTGCTTTATTTGAATGACTACATTAAGTTAATATGTATGGGACTGTGGCACACCGCTTTCTTGGCACCGAGGTATATAGCTGACTAATCTCCATTATTCCCATTACACACGTGTGTAGGTGATTAAGAGACAACCTTCTCACCTGTATTGTGTTTGTAAATAGGACAGCTACTGTATATAACCTGTGGTATCTCAGAGGCTGGCGCGCATCATTAAAGGTTCAGGGGCCTCATTTATAAGCGTGGCGTATGCACAAAAGACGTACGCAGCTCTCTACGCAATAATTGGGAAGCAAACTTGACGGGAAAATGTGCGGTCCTTCACGGCAACTCTGACCTATGCGTACGCGCAAAAGGGTGAAAAGAGAAATGGCGACATTTCCGGCATATGGGTGAAACACGTGAAGCTGTCTGAAACTGCAGACCGTTGTGTAGCTAAACGAAATCGAAATGCCTCTCATTAATAATATGAACATTTCACAAAGCCATTCTCATAACAGCCTGTCGTGAAATATAAGTAAAATAAAACAAGATTGTAGCCAACGTAAATGCAAATAAAGACACATTTGCAAAAAGACACTCAAATATGTTCTGTAATTATATTGGCATGTTATGTAATTCATCCTCATAAATAATACGGTAAACAGAACAAAATCATGTTTAAAACTGATATTCTTGTCGATGTCTCTGTCTGCCAAAGCAGAAAGAGAAATAGATTATGATATATATAGCTCGATATTAGATAGATAAATAGATAATAGATTGTCATTATTCTTCATTGGGTAAAGTAGTTTTCATAGTATATGTCATCATCAGCTACAGAATCATAATGTTCATTTATTTATTATTATTAATAAATATAATATTATATTATATTATATTATTATTAGTTTAGTTCGTTTCATTTTTAAATGTGTTCCATCGTGACACATGTCTTAACCATTTTGAAAGGTGCAAAAAATCACTGTGACCTATATATACTAGGGCTTTCCTTAACTACATACTTGATGCCTCACCCACTGGTATTAACTCATCTAAAAGTAACTTTTAAGCAAAACTCCACTGTACCTAAAATTCACTTCTCTCCATTGCCATACCCATCCACAACAATCACCTCTCTAGTCACCCCAAAAGCAATACAGTGCATTCGGAAAGTATTTACAGCATTTCACTTTTTCCACCTTTTGCTTATTCCGAAATTGCTGAAATTCATTATTTGTCTCAAAATTATATAAACAAATCCCAATAATATCAATGTGAAAGAAGTGTGTTGAAATCTTATCAAATTTATAAAAAAAAATAAAAACAAAAAAGCCACGTAAATATGTATTCACAGCCTTTGCCATGACACTCAAAATTGAGCTCAGGTGCATCCTGTTTCCACTGATCACCCTTGAGATGTTTCCACAACCTGATTGGCTCCCACTTGTGGTAAATTCAGTTGATTGGACATGATTTTGGAAAGGCACATACCAGTCTATATAAGTTCCCACAGTTAAAAGTGCATGTCAGAGCATAAACCAAGCCATGCAGTCTAAGCGATTGTCTGTAGACCTTCAAGACAGGGATCTATCTAGGCACAGATTTAGGGTAGAGAAAAATATCTGCAACATTGAAGGTCCCAATGTGCACAGTGGCCTCCATCATCTGTAAATGGAAGAAGTTTGGAACCACCTGGCTCCTCCTAGAGTTGGCTGCCCGGCCAAACTGAACGATCTGGGGAGAAGGGCCTTAGTCAGGGAGGTGACCAAGAACCCAATGTTAACTCTGACAGAGCCCCAGCGTTTGTCTGTGGAGAGAGAACTTTCCAGAAGAACAACCATCTCTGCAGCACTCCACCAATCTGGGCTGTATGGTAGAGTGGATAGACAGAAGCCACTCTTAAGTAAAAGGCACATGAGAGCCCACCTGGAGTTTGCCAAAAGACACCTGAAGGACTCTCAGACCATGAGAAACAAAATTATCTGTTCTGATGAAACAACAATTGAAATCTATGGCCTAAATTGCAAGCGTCATGTCTGGAGGAAACCAGCCACTTCTTATCACCTGGCCATTACCATCTGTTCAGTGAAGAAATTTGGTGGCAGCATCATGCATTGGTCATGTTTTTTGGCAGGAACTGGGAGACTAGTCAGGCTAAAGGGAAAGATTAATGCAGCAATGTACATAAACATTCTTACTGAACCTGCTCCAGAGCACTCTAGAACTCAAACTGGGCCGAAGGTTCATCTTCCAACAGGACAACGACCCGAAGCACACAGTCAAGATAACAAAGGAGTGTTTACAGGACAACTCTGTGAATATCTTAAGTGGCCCAGCCAGAGCCCAGAGTTAAACCTGATTGAACATCTCTGGAGAGATCTTAAAATGGCTGTGCATCGACGCTTCCCATTCAACCTGAAGGAAATTGAGAAGTCCTGCAAAGAAGAATGGGAGAAACTACCCAAAAATAGGTGTGCCAAGCTTACAGCATCATAAGACTTGAGGCTGTAATTACTGTGAAAGGTGCTTCAACAAAGTATTGAGTAGATGCTGTGAGTACTTATGTACATGTGCTTTTTTGTTTTTTATTTTTAAAATATTTGCTAAGATTTCAAACACTTCTTTCACATTGTCATTATGGGTTATTGTTTGTAGAATTTTGAGGGAAATAATGAATGTTGTAATGATTTGCCCTTCTCTGCCCCTGCTTCGGGTATATGTGTCTTTTAGTTGTTCAGTGTCTTGTCTTTAGTATCAGTCCTTTGTTGTATTCCTTGTTTTTATTCTGTTTATCAATTTTAAGTTTTAGTTTCCACTTTAAGTATCACGCCCATGATTGGTTTTTCCTGTCCTCAGTTTCCCCGCTCTTTTGTATCACGTTTCAGTTAACCAATCAGTTTTGATTATTTCTTTCACAGCTGTACTGTCTTTGTTATTAGTCCCCTATTTAGTTCTAGTCTTGCTTAGTTTGGGTTGCTGGTCATTTTGGTTTTGTCTTCTGATGACGTTGCTATGCTACCCAAGTATTTAACGTCCCATGGAATTTGTGAGTCATTGGCCTGTTTATTTCTGCTTGGTTCTGTATTTCCTGGATATATTAGAATTAGAATTAGAAAAACTTGATTGTCTATCACTAATGATAGAAATTTTTCTTTGGTTAAAAAGCTCTTATTCAATCTAGTTAACAAACCACTCAATTCATCAATACATACACATCAATAACAATACATACACATCAATAACAATGCATACACATCAATAACAATACATACACATCAATAACAATACATACACATCAATAACAATACATACACATCAACAACAATACATACACATCAATAACAATACATACACATCAATAACAATACATACACATCAAAAACAATACATAAACATCAACAACAATACATACACATCAACAACAATACATACACATCAACAACAATACATACACATCAACAACAATACATACACATCAACAACAATACATACACATCAACAACAATACATACACATCAACAACAATACATACACATCAACAACAATACATACACATCAACAACAATACATACACATCAATAACAATACATACACATCAATAACAATACATACACATCAACAACAATACATACACATCAACAATCAACATAAACATACATTCCATTTTAACCAATCATCTCAATGGAAACTACAATTGTGCACAATTCTACAACCCACACACACTCGACCTTGTTTAAAATAGTTACTGCATTGGGCACAAACAAATTCCTGTAAGCCTTCTTCCTAGCTAAGGGAGTTCTGAACCGGCAACCTGATGGAAGTAAATTAAAAAAATCATAAAGAGGGTGTGTGGAGTCTATAATGATACAGGCTGCTTTTCTCTTTACTGCCGTATTATACAGGTCTGATAGGTGAAGCTGCTTTTCTCTTTACTGCCGTATTATACAGGTCTGATAGGTGAAGCTGCTTTTCTCTTTACTGCCGTATTATACAGGTCTGATAGGTGAAGCTGCTTTTCTCTTTACTGCCGTATTATACAGGTCTGATAGGTGAAGCTGCTTTCCTCTTTACTGCCGTATTATACAGGTCTGATAGGTGAAGCTGCTTTCCTCTTTACTGCCGTATTATACAGGTCTGATAGGTGAAGCTTTGAGACCCCAGTCATCTTTGATACCTGTTTAATGATTCTTAATAATTTCTTCTTGTTTTCGGCTGAAGTAAGCTATACCAAGAGACTATGTTAAATGTCATGACTGATTCCACAAGTGACCGATACACTGTTGTCATAATGTCTTGTCTAACATTAAAACCCCTCAGTCGTCTCAGAAGAAATAAACGCTGGTTAGAAACACATTTCACATGTTGTGTCAAGGACAGTATGTATGTATTCAAGACTGATTATCCTCTGCACTTTGTTGTTTTTGTAGTTTCACCAAGTTTAAGCAATTCTCCTGTGTGTTTATTTCGGTAGTCTCGTATGTTGTAGTTACCTTTAATAAAACCATTATTATATTGCAAAAGCCTTGCCTCCTGCCCTTCATTCTTCTCTGAATGTGACAAATGTAATCCATTTCAGAATAAGGGTGTAACATAAGCAAAATGTGGAACACGTAAAGTGCTGTGAATACTTTGCAGATGCATGCACCATTTCTTGCACCTGTGTGTTTAGCCTAGAGTGAATCTGTGTTACTAGGCAGTTCATAACTTTCTCTTAAATAATAGAATTAGCTCTGTGTTCATTCGATTCATCTTCTCTCTTCTATTTAGTCAAGTTTGAGGTTCTTGGTCCAACTGATCCCATTGTTGCTGAAGCTGGTGATGACATCGTCCTGCCCTGTTACCTCAAACCCAACATCAGTGCTGAGAACATGACAGTAGACTGGCTTAACCTGGACTTCATAGATCAGCATGTTTATCGTTACCAAAATGGAAGGATCATTCGAGAGGATCAGATTCCCTCCTACAGAGGAAGAACATCACTGTTTAAAGAGGAACTCATGAGAGGAAACTTCTCTTTGAAACTGACCAGGTTACAAGGCTCAGATGAGGGACAATACAAATGCTTTATTAAGGCACAGAGCTGGTATGATGATATTACTGTTCAGGTCCAGGTTAAAGGTAAGGATAACTGTCCTAATAACTGCAATAATTTAACTACAGTGAAATTACTTAAATGCACAGCACATTCTATGACTATATACAGTATGAGTCTGTTAGTTAACAACCTGTGTGTGTAGCTGTAGGATCCAGACCAGTGGTGTCCGTTGAGGGACACAGAGATGGAGGAATGGGTCTGCTGTGTGAATCAGAAGGCTGGCACCCTGAGCCTGAGCTGTTGTGGCTGGACAGTAAAGGAGTCAGTCTCTCTGATGGACGTCCTGAGACACACAGAGACTTAAAGGGATTCTACACAGTCAGACAACAGGTCATTGTCCAGGAGACAGACACCAATCGGTTCACCTGTAGAGTCCTACAGAGACACATCAATGTAGAGGTGGAGACAGAGGTTCACGTCCCTAGTGAGTAACATGACATAATATTCTTTACAGTGGCGCTCAAAAGTTCGTCAAACCTTTCTGCATATACAGTGCATCCTGAAAGTATTCACAGTGCTTTACTTTTTCCATATTTTGTTATGTTACACCCTTATTCCGAAATTGGATTAGGTTCATTATTTCCCTTCAAAATTCTACAAATAATACCCCATAATGACATGAACTTTTGCCCAAGTCTGAGGTCCAGAGACCTCTGGAGCTGGTTTTCACCAAGAATGTCTCTGTACATTGCTGAATTCATCTTTCCTTTGATCTCGACTAGTCCAGTTCCTGCTGCTGAATAACATGCCCACAGCATGATGCTGCCACCACCATGCTTCACTGAAGGAATCATATTGGCCAGGTGATAAGCGGTGCCTGGTTTCCTCCTGACATGATTTTTGACATTCAGGCCATTGAATTAAACCTAGTTAGGTCCCACAGTTAACTTTCTGTACCCTTACCAAGATCTGTGCCTTTTTACAATCTTGTCTTGCACGTCTATAGATAATTCCTTGGACTACATGGCTTGATTTGTGCTCTGACATGCACTGCTAACTGTGGGACCTTATTTAGACAGGTGTGTGCCTTTTTTAAATCATGTCCAATCAACTGAATATACCACAGGTGGACTGTAATCAGGTTGTGGAAATATGTTAACAATGATCAGTAGAAACAGGTTGCACCTGAACTGATTACCTGAAAAAATGTTGAGGGAAAAAATGAATAATAATGAAGTGAATAGGGGTGTAACAACAAAATATTGAAAAAGTGAAGCACTGTGAATTCTTTCTGGGTGCACTCTATATGACCTAAAACATATCTAGACAGCCATAAAAGTAGATAAAGAGACTGAATTTAAGAAATTAGACAAAAATACTATACTTGGTCATTTATTAATTGAGGAAAAGGATCCTTTATTACATATCTGTAAGTGCCAAAAGTATGTGAACCTTTGTTTTTAGTATTTGGTGTGACCACCTTCTGCAGCAATAACTGCAACTAAACATTTCCGGTATATGTTGTTCAGTCGTGCACATCGGCTTGGAGGAATTTTAGCCAATTCCTCTATACAGAACTGCTTCAACTCTGGGATAGTGGTGGATGTCCTCACATGAACTGCTCGTTTCATGTCCTTCCTCAACATTTAAATCGGATTAAGATCATGACTGACTTGAGCATTCAAAAACATGTATTCTTCTTTAAGAAGTATTTAAGACTTTTTTATGTAAGCTCACGTTTTGCTTCAGTGCGGAATGCTATTGGTTTGGGTTTGTTGTGGGGGACTGTGGTTTGTTGTGGGGGACTGTGGTTTGTTGTGGGGGACTGTGGTTTGTTGTGGGGGACTGTGGTTTGTTTTTCCCTCCATTGTTTGTTATTCCTCCCGTGGTGGTTGCTGGGCAAGTGTGACTGGATTGTGATAACATGTTAGCACTAATACTGCAATGGTTGGGTGGTGGTTTGTGGCAGGTGTTTCCTGTGGTTTGGACAAAATTTAGCCGACTCGTGAAAAATTTGTCCATTATTAATTATGTTAACCTCCCTGTGCGTATCCTGTTAGTTTTATTATGGCCCTTTACTGCTGCTACATGGCTATCTGTAATAATTATCCATGGTGCAGTGTAGTGAGGAGACAAGCGCAAAATGTTTTAATCCAAAAGGTACATACAAACTGAAAATAGCGTAGAGGAGCAAATAATTAATATATTTAATGCTGGTGCATGGACATACAGTAAGATAATACTGGACAACCTGATGACATTCAAACACTGCTTAAATAGACAGTAATGGATGCCAGCTGTTAAAGCAACCAGGGAATCTATAGGCTGAATGGAAACATGTGACTGGACCATATGACTGAACAGAGCGGGAACTAAAACCAAAAGAGCTCATACAGGGTAGAAATCATATTGGAAATGCACACAGGGGAGAACGTAAAACACATACAGGACCTGGTCAATGACCTGAAGAGAGCTGAGACCACAGCCTCAATGAAAACTATTAGTAACACACTGTGCCGTCATTAATTTAAATCTTGCAATGCACACAAGGTCCCCCTGCTCAAGCCAGCGCATGTCCAGGCCTGTCTGAAGTTTGCCAATGACCATCTGGATGATCCAGAGGAGGAATGGGAGAAGGTCATGTGGTCTGATGAGACAAAAGTAGAGCTTTATGGTCTAAACTCCACTCGCCGTGTTTAAAGGAAGAAGAATGAGTACAACCCCAAGAACACCATCCCAATCACGAAGCATGGAAACATCATTATTTGGGGATGCTTTTCTGCAAAGGGGATAGGATGACTTCCCCGTATTGAGGGGGGATGGATGGGGCCATGTATCGCGAGATCTTGGCCAGCAACCTCCTTCCATCAATAAGAGCATTGAAGATGGGTCGTGGCTGAGTCAACGACCCACAACACAGCCAGGGCAACTAAGGAGTGGCTTCGTAAGAAGCATCTCAAGGTCCTGGAGTGGCCTAGCCAGTCTCCAGACCTGAACCCAATAGAAAAGCTTTGGAGGGAGCTGAAAGTCCTTATTGCCAAGCAACAGCCCTGAAACCTGAAGGATCTGGAGAAGGTCTGTATGGAGGTGTGGGCCAAAATCTCTGCTGCAGTGTGTGCAAACCTGGTGAAGTACGTTTCCTGTAGTTCTATCTCTGTAATTACAAACAAAGGTTTCTGTACCAAATATTGAGTTCTGCTTTTATGATGTATCAAATACTAATGTCATGCAATAAAATGCAAATTAATTATTTAAAAATCATACAATGTGATTTTCTGGATTTTCATCTCTCACAGTTGAAGTGTACCTATGATAAAAACTACAGAGCTCTACATGCTTTGTAATTAGGAAAAAACCTGCAAAAACACCAGTGTATCAAATACTTGTTCTCCCCACAGTATGTAAGTGGCCAACAGTGTGACTCGGCAGCTCCGCAATTCCTTGTATTATCTGTGGGATAAGGAGGGGTGCGCACATGGTTCATCCAACCATTTGTTGCCTGAGCCACCGATTTACAGTGTTTACTCAACACGGAAGGGTTTAGTCAGATCATACACGGGATGATTACATTCACCGACTACACTTGCTCGATTAAATATACAGGCACCCAATCTGAACACAAGGAATCGCTGGAGAGCGACCTGGCAGGATAGATCATCTGAATCATCGAATCCAAATCCCAGGCAGCACTATGCCAATTTTGTGCTGCCTCTGGAAGGAGGTCAGAGAAAGTCAGAGCTCGAACCACTGACTATCATAATGTAGACTGTCATGCAATTCAGCAACTTAGCTCACTATGCCACATGGACCCTGAAATAACTTTTTATTTTATCGGTTCACATAATTTTGACACTCAGATATAATAATAGATCATTGTCCTCAATAAATAAATCAAAAATTATAATATTTGTCTCATTTGTTTAGTTGGGTTATCTTTATGTACTTTTAGTAGTTGTGTGAAAATCTGATTATGTTTTAGGTCAACCTCATGCAGGAATATAGACCATTTTAAAGGGTTCACAAACTTTCAAGTACCACTACGTTATATGAAACACTGGATTCAGTGGTTCTCAAACTTCGCCTTGTGAACCCCTGGCCATTTCACAGTTTTGTTTTAACACTGAACTGGAACCTATACTACGAAGCAAGTTCAAACATGCACCAAATTTCTTTTCATTACCTGGCTTCACTGAACCTAACAATTACGATCTAGGTAAGAAATGTCACGACGGTTGTTATCAATTCGTTAAATCAACCCAGGATTTCCCAATCTAGTGACTTGTGTGTTCACATAAAAGGGGTATAATGACTGAGTATAATTACAATTGTGTATTCCATTGAACCAATGTGTTGCTGAACGCTGATCGTGTATAACAATTTCATTTATCTTATTCTTTTAATTGCAACCCTGACAGTGTTAAACGGTCATTGGAGAAAAATAAAAAATATTCAGGGTGTGTAAAGTAATCAATGTCAAAATACTTGATTGTTCATCAAGTTCTGTACGAGTAAATACTAAGTACTGTCTCTACAGTGAAATGGGTTACATTGATGTTGGTCTGTTTCAAACAGACCATACATTAAAATACCTGTCACAAACAAACGCAATGCTATGCATAAAGTCAGTGGAACTGTAAGCGCACAACTTTGATGTATCGTGCTGCACTGGCACATATGGCTCAAGAAGCTAACAAAGACATGTCACTCCCTCCGCTGATCTCATTAGAGAAAGCCAATGGCGATTCCCAGAATGGTGACCCATTTTTCAACCGAGAATTGATTGGTCAGTAGGCGGTGCTTTTTTTCGGGTTAATCGGTTATCTTGACTATAACCTGTTCCGGAGCAGGTAAGGTTCACAGCACCTATAGTTCGGTGGACTCGGTGCGATTCGGGGGTGAAGTTGCAACATTGTTTCATTTTTCATTTGGTTCGGTTTGCTTTCACACTGGATTTTGTCAATCGCACCAAACACTGTCAACACATGTCACATGGCCAGGCTGTTGCCTAACAATGGATTTACTTCGAAAAGTTTTAAGGCAAACTCGCCGTTACTTCCTGGTCTCAGAAAAAAATGGAACAACACCAAATGTACGTAATCTCTGGGTTTTTGGTTTTACTTTGGTGTTTCCATCAATCAAATATTGTAATACAAGGCATGGAGTTGTGGAGAATTTCATCATTCGATTGAGAAGTTTTTCTCCTCCCTAAACCAATTCCTAACTACGGAGAGTGCTAATCATTTTAACAGGAGGAAACACTATCCTACGTGGAACAGAGGTCATTTTGAATTAAACCTGAGGCAAAATGATGAACCGCTCACTCTACATTATCCTGCTTATTACCAGACTACTGTAGAATTAAATTAATTTGAAACAAAATAGGCTATTGATTTAAAAATGTTATCCTGATTCTAGCCTGAGAACTTACCATACACGAAAACACCATAAGGTTCCAATCACAGTATGCTACACCAGAAAAAAATATCTCCAGAGGAAATGTTATAAAATAAACAGTTGTTTGGTTTGCTTCCTGTATTTAGGTCGGATCGCGTTCACACCTAAATTGAACCGAACTCTAGTTCACTTGGAAGCGGCCCGAGACCCCCGTTTTGAAGCGGGCCAGAGTTAGTTTGTTTGGTCCGCACCAGAGTTCGGATGAGCTTTCACACCAGCCCAAACAAACCGGACTATCCGACCAAACGCTCCAGGGTTCGTTTTAAACGGACCAAACTAGGCAGGTGTGAAAGCGACTTAAGTTACCATGGCGATGTAACCCAGTAACAGGTGACCCAACGTCGTGATACTAAAAACCCAGGGTTAAACCTGAAGTTACCTCGCTAACCCCAAATCTTGCTTCGTAGTATAGGCCCCTGGCTCACCTGATTCAAGCAGGTGAGGGCTTGATGGTTAGTTGACAAGTTGATTCCGGTGTACTAACTCTGGAATAAAAAAAAGATTTGAAAACCAATTAAAAGTTTGGAAGTTTAATATTGAAAATAATAGTTGAGTGTGTATTTGTGTGTTTAGGTGAATTGTTTGATTACACAACACCATGGAGACGTTCTTTCATTGTGAT
This sequence comes from Umbra pygmaea, assembly GCA_016801145.1. NCBI lineage: Eukaryota > Metazoa > Chordata > Actinopteri > Esociformes > Umbridae > Umbra > Umbra pygmaea. Next base: position 26,270 of record JACXGM010001793.1, on the reverse strand, counting down.
ATGCACTATCGGACTCATCACTGTGATTGGAGCAGGCCTGGCTGTCTATTGCATACATAAGAAAGGTAAAGGAGCCTTGTATCAATGTTTAATTGTAAAAATAAATATATTAGAGTTACACTTTAACCAGGATACATTCACATTTCACAAGATAGTACAGTATAATTCTTGATTTTTTTCTTTTAAATGATCTAACTCCACAGAAATCAGTCTAGAAAGATTTTTTTGCTACAAAGATTGACGGCTGAGTGTAACTGTGAAAATTAGTATGAGAACAATGGCAAGTGTGAAGAACTCATTTGCAAGTACAAAGCAAAAGAACAAAGTGTAATTGCTCAAAAAAGAGCAAGGTAGCACACCATATCACACTGAGGAAATGTATAAAATATATTGGTTATGCATTTCGGTTGCAAGTCTTCATCAGAGCAAACTTTCACAAAGAAAAATAAATTTCCAGAGCTTAGAACCTCTTTACAATACAAAAGAATTCATTAACATTTCTTAATCCGCTTGAGCACAGCTTGGGACGTGACAAAATTTTAATGTGTAAATTTTGCGCTTCTCTCTTGAATTCCACGTGACCTCCGGAGGTAGAATTCGAAAGTTCCCACCTGGGGCTTTGCAAACAGCCCAGGAGAAATGTGTATTGCAAGGAAATTCTTCTTGTTAAATATCAATAGGCTGGGCTGGTTTCTGAGCCAAGTGCTCATGCACCCAGCTCAAGATTTCTTGAATGACACACCCACAAACATGCAATTGCCGTGTGGAGAAGTAACAGTGTAAATACAAACAGTATGGAAATAATTTTGTCTCTGCTCGAGTGGACTCAAATGTTGCTTAAATCTATTGGTTTGAAAATGCTGCTTTAGGCTGCATTTACATTTCGATAGATTTCAGCAAAGTTTTTGAGACCTTTTGAGAAAGGCTTGATATGAGACAGATTATTACCATACTGTTTCTATTTACATTGTATTGCCTTAAGACAGCAATCATGCATTTTTGAGTGTGTCATGGAATGTCCTTCGAGACATCTCGAGCTAGGTCCTCAGCCCAGCCAGAGTTAGACCTGGCCCAGCCAAACAGAATTACTTCACTTTTTATAAAATGAAATTAAACATTTGATTTGTTCTTTGTATTATTTTCCTGACTAATCAGAAATCAAATTAATGTCATTAGGATGTTCTTAAAATGTAATTGGCTATATCAGAATCAAATCCTATCCTGTCTGTGGTAATTGTTTTTGTGACTTAATTATTTACTCATTTTACTCAAGTTATGGTGAAACATAGTTCACTCTTACACTACTTTAAAAAGGCAAGAATTAAGGAAAAACTGTACCTCCATCAGCAGTCAAGTTGAGTCCCTCAAAGTAACTTTTTTCAGTCTACAGTCATGGTCAAACAATGAATGACACAAATACACATTTTCACAAAGTCTGCTGCCTCAGTGTTTTGGGCATTTTGCATTAAGTTCAGAATATCATGAAGAGTGATCAGATGAAGATCAAAGTCCCTCTTTGCCATGAAAATGAACTTAACCCCCCGCCCAAAAAAAACCTTTCAATTGCATGTCAGCCCTGCAACAAAACAATCTGCCGTCATCATGTCAGTGATTGTCTCGTTAACACAGGTGAGAGTGTTGATGAGGACAAGGCTGGAGATCAGTCTGTCATGCTGATTGAGTTAGAATAACAGAATGGAAGTGTGGGGCTTGAAATCATTGTTCTTCCTCTGTCAACCATGGTTATCTGCAAGGAAACTTGTGCCATCATCATTGCTTTGCACAAAAAGGGATGTTAAAAAAAGCCACTTCTCTCCAGGAAAAACATCAGAGACAGACTGATATTCTGCAGAGGTATAAAGATTGGACTGCTGAGGACTGGGCTAAAGTGTTTTTCTCTGATTAATGCCTAAGAGCCAGTGGTGGAAGTAACAAATTACAACTACTCTCGTTACTGTAATTAAGTAATTTTTTTCGGGTACTTGTGCTTTCATGGGTATTTTTTCAAGTCTGTAATTTTACTCTTACCTAAGTAGGAAATTCACTATGTAAAGTACTTTGCTACTTTCTAAATCATAATTTGCTAGTGAAGAAATACATAGAAAAAAAATGCTGCAGCATGCACAGGGTTTGCAAGGGTTTGCAATGCGACAACCGACCAAAACAGCACAGGAGTAGGCCTAATTTAAGGACTGAAGATTTGGAGAAACAGAAACCAAATGGAGACACGAGTGCCCATATCCTGGAAGAATTCCTTACCTACAGGGGGAGAAAACGAGACAGCGTGCAAATGCATCTTTTACATTTTTGGGGTAATTAGCTTGGGTAATTTGTGGTGGAAAATAATCCTTATACGATGGAGAAATATCAATAATCCAAGTTCAAAGAATTATTCCATACAGCAGTTCTTATGATCCAAAAAGACTTTATTGAGCAAACATAAAGCCGAGCATCTTCAGCATCAGATAACCCAAAGAATACCAGAAGAATACCAGAGACATTAAGGTTGTACAGCCATTTTATATGAACCCTTATCAGTTATGCCCACCCATATGATAATTACTGGGGCGGCCCTGATCAACCTCGTGACCTTTTCAACCATTGACTTTCACTATTTCAAACCATGATGTAATTGGTCATCCCTTTATGTTAATTTATGTTAATGTGTGCACACGTGTGTACACGTGCTCTCGAATGTCCTTGACAGTAACATCCCATGATGTACTTGGTGGCACAGAACCCAGAACTCCTTAAACAATGAAGCTTTCAGACCTGTTTACTCCCAACAGTTCTACTGAGGCCTTGAGGCCTCCTGCTTGAGGGTATTTCAATGCACCGTTGTGATTTGATACTTTTGCCTTACCAGGTGTTCTCATAACAGATTAATAATTCTACTGTCTACAAAAACAGTGAGGGCATTCAGACCTCTTTTAGTTATAACAGGCTCTAATAGTATTTCAATACATGTCTTTTGAGCTTGTATGTTCATAACACTCAAAAGTTGTGCTGATTACACTGTTGTTTATAATGCCTTGATTAACATATCACTTGATTAAACACATGATTAATATATTGATTACATAATTAATATATTGTTCAATACTTCAACATGACACTCAGGGTGCAGATATAAGGCATTCTATTGGTCCAAACATATTTAATGAAAAGTATAATGCATCATATATGGAAATTCCACCACAGTAACAACACTATACACTCCATTGTCATCGTTAGCCTGGGATTCAGTTAGAACAGAACTAGCTAATGTGTGTGTGCGCTGCACAAATTATTAGTACAAACAATTTCAATACAATAGGTTGAATCAGCAGTCATTTTACCAAATGAACCACTCTTTCACATTATGCAATAAATTAAACAATGAATAATTAAATAAAAATAACCCCATTTGGATTTAATGCTTTTGGATGATGCATTAAACATCATCTTTTAAAAAGTAACTAGTACTCTGAGTAGTTTTAAAGAATAATACTTTGTACTTAATTACTTTTTTAACTCCAGTAGTTTTAATTTTTAGTTGAGTAGTATTTCAGTAATGTAACAGTACTTGTACTTGAGTACAGATTTTCAGTACTCTTTCCACCACTGCTAAGAACACAGCTATAAATAAAAAATGGTACCAACACATCCTCCTAGTGCAAATTCTCCCAACCATACAAGAAGAGTTTTGGTGACGACCAATGCCTTTTCCAGCATGATGGTGCACCTTGCAATAAGGCAAAAGTGATAATTACGTGGCTCAAGGAACAAAACCTCAAAATTGTGTGTCCATGGCCAATGAGTCAGTTGACACAGATTCACGGAGTAGTCTCATAGAGCTACAATCCCTACATGGTGCAGCTCTGGAAAAAAAGTGACCACTGCAAATCTTTCTTAAGTCAACTTTATTGAAAACCTCTGGAATGTGATCAAGAGTACAATGGATGGTAACATGCCATCAGACAACCGATCTGCGTGAATTTTTGTGCCAGGACTGGCATAAAGCCACACAACATCAATGTGAAAGACGATCAGAGAGAATTGCAAGAGGCAGAGTTTTAAAAAGTACAAAGTTAAAGTACCTTTACAGAGTTGGCTGATTACACTATTTCTTCTGCACATAAATGCTCTGAATGATAACACTTTGATTTGGAATTTAGGATAAATATTGTCAGTAATTTATGGAATAAAACATTTACCCAAACAAATACCTATCAATAGTAAAATCAGAGACTGATGATTTTGCAATGGTCTCTAAATTATTTCCGGAGCTGTATACAAACCATCATTGAAAACAATATGAGTGTTGCCTAAACATTACTGCAGAAGCTAACAGTATAAGAAGCTAACAGTATATTTTGAACTTGACTCTAACTATGTCACATTGAGATTATAATACTGTGGAAGGATTGTGGTATACAGAATAGTCTCTTGTATAACAATCTGTTCACAGAAATGGTGGTCTATGATTGAAAGAGTCAGGTATAAAGTTTTATCTGACTTAAAAGAGGATCAAAAGTTAATCTAATTTACTGATATGGTACAGTATGTAAACACATTTTACACATCTTGTAACTAAAAAAGGAGTAGCAACTCTGTAAAAAACAAGTTTTGTAAGCTAAAGTTGCCATCTTTCACAGTTGGCAATCTGACTAGAAAGTGCATGTTTTACCAACCACATTTGATCAACTTTGTGTGGCCTTTTAATGACAACGCTTTTTACTGCACTATGGATGTATGTGTATATTTATATGGGAGTAATTAGGTATTGCAGAGTTGTTAGTTTCAAGTATATACTACTTGATATGTGATTGTTGTTCTCATCATGAATGTGATTATTTGGTGATGTCACCATTCAGAGTAATTGATTGTTAATTTTTGACAGGTGCTGTTAGTATTTAATTGTATGACATGTGGATATATACACCCACCATTTTCTGGTTTGTTATGCCTAATGAAGGTCTGCGAACCAAAACGTTGCAATTAAATTATTTGTTACATTAAAAGTGCATGTTTTACCAACCACATTTGATTAACTTTTCGTGGCCTTTTAATGACAAAGCTTTTTCCTGCACTCTGACTACAGCCTCTTGTTTAAAGTAAATTATGTGTCAGCTGGCTCAGTGGTTAAGGAGTCAGACTTGTTTTAAGAAGAATGCTGGTTCGGTTCCTGACTGTGCCAAAAGTCTTTGTTCTTGAGCAAGGGATATTACCCTAAGTTCCCCCAGTGGAATGTCTCTGTACTTACTGTAAGTTACTCTGGATAAGAGTATCTGCTAAATGACTATGTAGAAAATGTTAATAAAGTATGTTGAAAAATGGATTAGTGCCACAGTCATAACTTGGTCAGTCACAAAATACATAAATGGGTGATAAGTAATCTTCCCTTGAAAAAAGACATTCTGGAAAAGGTATATACTAACTGTTAACACTGAGGGTGTTAATTTAACATCATCATTTGCAGTAATTTGCCCGTAATCCAATGCTAACTTTCATTCCCTTCACTTTGGGATACTTTCCTCCGACCTCCTGCATGATGCAGTGCAAATTAGCATAGCCCTTCTCGGGATTTGGGTTAGATAAGTGAGATTATCTATTCCTACTTTGCTCTACAGTGACTCCTTGTGTTCGGGCACCTGTAAATCCAATTGTGGAAATATGGTTGGTGAGTGTAATTATCCCGTGCATGATCTGACTTATGGCTTCCATGTTGAATGAGCGGCTGAGTGACGTGTGGTTGGATGAACCATGTGTGCACCCTTCACCATCCCACAGCTCTGTACAAGGAGTTGCAGAGATGCAGACAAGGCAGGGTTAGTGGGAATTGGGAGGGGAAGAAAATGGGGAAGGGTCGAGGTTGGGTTTTAGTCTAGTATTCTATATATGATGTTCTTAATTTATTCCATTTTCTCCTTTATTTTCACAGCGAAGGAGTTGGGTAAGTAATTTCATCCAACATCTCTAGAGGTAAAAAAACAATAGTCCATATATGTTACTTGTAGAGACTTCTAAAATACCTATTGCTAAATTGTACGCTTGTGTTTTAACAAGATTTATTACTACCCACTAGACCAAAGACAATATCTGATACACCTGGATTTCTTACTTTAAATTATTATGATGATCTTACTGTCTACATATTTACAGATGACCTCAAGAGAAAATATGGTGAGTAATATCCTTAAGAGATGCAGGAGTTAGGTAAACCAACCTTTCTTCCATATACAATATGTAATACAGTATGAAGTGCCCTAGATACAGCAAAGAAAAGTGAAAATGTTTACTTTTGATGTATGCATATGAAAACAATATCCATATGACAATAATATCCGGGATGAATATGAGACAAGAGTACAATAAATCAATCAATCAAATTTATTTTATGAAGCCCTTTTTACAACAGCAGTGTCACAAAGTGCTTTGACAGATATTTGATACACCTGGTTTTTTTTGTGTAAATTATTATTATGATTTTACTGTCTACATATTTACAGATAATCTCGAGAAAGAATACGGTAAGTAATGTCTTTAAAAGATACAGGAGTTATGTTAACCGTCCTCTATTCCATAGACAAAATGTTATTTCTAGAGACTAATGAAGTGCCCTAGATACAGTATGTATTGGCAAAGAAAAGTAAAAATGTTTAATTTTGATGTATGTACGCATATGAAAATAATATCCATATGAAAATAATCTCCAGGATGAATATGAGACAAGAGTACAATCAATTAATCAATTTTATTTTATAAAGCCCTTTTTACAACAGCCGTCGTCACAAAGTGCTTTCACAGATACTCGGCCTAAAACCCTGAAGAGCAAGGAACAACAAGTGATGCACAGTGGCTAGGAAAAACTCCCCAGTAGGTGGAACCCAGGAAGAAACCTAGAGAGGGGCCAGACTGAAGGGGGTAGCTAGTCCTGTTCTGGCTGTAACGGGTGGGGATCTAAAAATGCACAGCCCATAGTATTAAATCGTAACTCTTGCCAAAATGCAATCTAAGGTTTTTTTTCATGTACACAAGTTAAACTTTAGTTTAAAAGCATAATTTGACAGAAATTTGAAGGAAACGCCAGGTTTAAGATTTTCCCTATTTTTTGTTTCTCTTTTGAATGGGAGTGATGGGGCATTAATTTGATAGCATCAAAATTGCTATTTTTAAAACACTATGACAGCTCGACACAACATGATACTTTGCTCGAAGTATCACCAGGAGCTTTACACATAAGCTTTAGCATCAAGACCCTTGTTTGTGTACACAGAGTATACTAAAAAGAAAGGTTTTGTACAACTCACCTTAGCAGTTAGTGTTTCTGGTGGCTCTCATTTTGCCAGTGAAAAAGTGTTGATCTTCGAATCAATATTGATCAGGGTTTTCTTGTTGCATATAGTACTCTCACATAACAGAGCCGTGAATGTGTACTCTCTTTTCCACCATTTATTTTTCTTTTGTACTCTGCATTTAATTTAAATAGCTATAATGCAACATGAACATTAGGGAGCTGTCTATGAAAGAAAATCAAGCACTACTGACACTGAAAGAAAACAGGAACTTAATGGGTCCATGTGGCATAGTGGGCTAACTCGCTGCATTGCATGACATTCTGTCATGATGGTCATGAGTTCAACCCTGACCACGGGTTCTCTGACTTTCCCCGGGCCTCCTGCATGATGCAGCGCAAATTGTCATAGCTCTGCCCGGGATTTGGGTTAGATAAGTCAGATTACCTATCCTGCCACGTTGGTCTCCAGTGACTCCTTGTGTTCAGATCGAGCACCTGTAAATCCACTTGCTGAAGTATAGTTGGTGAGTGTAATTATCCTGTGCATGATCTGACTAAAGGCTTCCATGTTGAATGAGCGGCTGAGCGACGTGTGGTTGGATGAACCATGTGCACACCCTTCACCATCCCACAGATCTGTACAAGGAGTTCAATCAATCAATTTATTTATAAAGCCCTTTTTACAGCAGCAGTCGTCACAAAGTGCTTTGACAGAAACCCGGCCCTAGACCCCCAAAAGCAAGCAACACAAGTGATGTACAGTGGCTAGGAAAAACTTCCTAGTAGTTGGGACCTGGGAAGGAACCTAGAGAGAGGCCAGACTCAAGGGGGTGGCCAGTCCTCTCTGGCTGTACCGGGTGAGGGATCTGAAGGTACACAGCTCATTATAATAAGTTAACTTTGTTTATCAGTGTTCAATTATTGTCCAACAATGAAGATATGATGGGTGGGCTGTGACCATAGTCTTTATGTAGCATTAATATAGTTTGGTGGTCTTGTGAAGGAAGAACGTAAAGCCCATTGGAGATGAAAACTGGCGTCACCAGGTGGAAACGTGATCATCAAGCGCAGTGATGTGGAATCTAGCACAGCCGTGGGTTGGGCACAGGACGGGGACAGAAAGGAGTCATCAGGCCACATGGTCCTGTCGCATGTTCCTAGGGTCCACCTAGGATAAACAGGACATCAGAAACATTAGAGTGGGCATACCTTGGGTCTAGTAACTTGATACAGCTCTGATCGCAAAATGAATATATAATCTGCCTCTGGGGAAACAAAAAACCTAGTCCCCCGGCACATAAACCTTTGCGGAGATGTTGCGGAGATACTGACAAGGCAGGGTTAGAATGGGAATTGGGAATTTAGTCTAGTATTGTATTCATGATGTTCTCAATTTATTCCATATACACTTCATTTTCACAGCTGACAACGCAACGAAGGAGTTGGGTAAGTAATTTCATCCAACATCTCTAGAGATATGTATAAAAACAATATTCCATATATGTTACTTGTAGAGACTTCTAAAATACCTATTGCTAAATTGTACGCTTATGTTTTAACAAGATTTATTACTACCCACTAGACTACAGACAATATCTGATACACCTGGATGTCTTACTTTAAATTATTATGATGATCTTACTGTCTACATATTTACAGATAATCTCAAGAAAGAATACGGTAAGTAATATCTTTAAAAGATGCAGGAGTTATGTTAACAGTCCTCTCTTCCATGTACAAAATGTTATTTCTAGATACTAATGAAGTGCCCTAGATTAGATACAGTATGTACAGGTCCTTCTCAAAAAATTAGCATATTGTGATAAAGTTCATTATTTCCCATAATGTAATGATAAAAATTAAACTTTCATATATTTTAGATTCATTGCACACCAACTGAAATATTTCAGGTCATTTATTGTTTCAATCCTGATGATTTTGGCATACAGCTCATGAAAACCCCAAATTCCTATCTCAAAGAATTAGCATATCATGAAAAGGGTCTCTAAACGAGCTATTAACCTAATCATTTGAATCAACTAATTAACTCTAAACACCTGCAAAAGATTCCTGAGGCTTTTAAAAACTCCCAGCCTGTTTCATTACTCAAATTCGCAATCATGGGTAAGACTGCCGACCTGACTGCTGTCCAAAAGGCCATCATTGACACTCTCAAGCAAGAGGGTAAGACACAGAAAGAAATTTCTGAACAAATAGGCTGTTCCCAGAGTGCTGTATCAAGGCACCTCAGTGGGAAGTCTGTGGGAAGGAAAAAGTGTGGCAAAAAAACGCTGCACAACGACAAGAGGTGACCGGACACTGAGGAAGATTGTGGAGAAGGACCGATGCCAGACCGTGGATGACCTGCGGAAGCAGTGGACTGAGTCTGGAGTACAAACATCCAGAGCCACCATGCACAGGCATGTGCAGGAAATGGGCTACAGGTGCCGCATTCCCCAGCTCAAGCCACTTTTGAACCAGAAACAGCGGCAGAAGCGCCTGACCTGGGCTACAGAGAAGCAGCACAACAAAACAACAACAAATTTTGCATCAAGGTGCCAGAGTCTGGAGGAAGACTGGGGAGAAGGAAATGCCAAAATGCCTAAAGTCCAGTGTCAAGTACCCACAGTCAGTGATGGTCTGGGGTGCCATGTCAGCTGCTGGTGTTGGTCCGCTGTGTTTTATCAAGGGCAGGGTCAATGCAGCTAGCTATCAGGAGATTTTGGAGCATTTCATGCTTCCATCTGCCGAAAAGCTTCATGGAGATGAAGATTTCATTTTTCGGCATGACCTGGCATCTGCTCACAGTGCCAAAACCACTGGTAAATGGTTTACTGACCATGGTATTACTGGGCTCAATTGGCCTGCCAACTCTCCTGACCTGAACCCCATAGAGAATCTCTGGGATATTGTGAAGAGGAAGTTGAGAGATGCAAGACCCAACACTCTGGATGAGCTTAAGGCCGCTATCGAAGCATCCTGGGCCTCCATCACACCTCAGCAGTGCCACAGGCTGATTGCCTCCATGACACGCCGCATTGAAGCAGTCATTTCTGCAAAAGGATTCCGGACCAAGTATTGAGTGCATTACTGAACATAATTATTTGAAGGTTGACTTTTTCCTAGTTTATTTTTGTATTACAAACACTTCTTTTATTGGTCCGAGGAAATATGCTAATTCTTTGAGAATTTTGGGTTTTCATGAGCTGTATGCCAAAATCATCTGTATTAAAACAATACATGACCTGAAATATTTCGGTTGGTGTGCAGTGAATCTAAAATAAATGAAAGTTTAATTTTTATCATTACATTATGGAAAATAATGAACTTTATCACAATATGCTAATTTCTTGAGAAGGACCTGTATTAGCAAAGTAAAGTGAAAATGTTTAATTTTAATGTAGAAATATGAAAATAATATCCATATGAAAAATAATGTCCAGGATGACTATGAGACAGGAGTACAATCAATCAATCAATATTTTTTTAAGTCCTTTTTACAACAGCAGTCGTCACAAAGTGGTTTGACAGATATTTAATACACATGGATATCTTAGTGTAAATTATTATGATGATCTTACTGTCTACATATTTACAGATGAACTCAAGAAAAAATATGGTAAGTAATGTCTTCAAAAGATGTTTAATGTTGATGTATGTATGCATATGAAAATAATATCCATATGAAAATAATATCCAGGATGAATATGAGACAAGAGTACAATCAATCAATCAAGGGTACTTTTTACAGCGGCAGTCATTACAAATTGCTTTGAGAGATACCTGGCTTAAAACCCGCAAGAGCAACAACAACAAGTGATGCACAGTGGCTAGGAAATACTCACTAGTAGGTGGAACCTAGGAAGAAATCTAGAGAGGGGCCAGACTCAAGAGGGTGGCCAGTCCTCTACCAGCTGTGATGGGTGGGGATCTAAAAGTACACAGCTCATTGCATTAGGTACAGACACTCACATTTTTTGTGTCAATGTTTTACCAACTTCGAACTAAGAACAGCACAAACAGCATTCCACCACTAATTTAATGTGGGCAGTAATATTGGGGTATTTGGTTTTTCCATAATTAATCAGTTTTGTTTTTGTTGCATTGAGTACTCTCACATAACAGAGCCATGAATGTGTACTCTCTTTTCCACTATTATTTTGTTTTAGGACTGTGCATTTAATTTAAATAGCTATAATGCAACATGAACATTAGGGAAGTGTCTATGAAAGAAAAGCAGGCAATGCTGACACTAGAAGAAAAGAGGAACTAAGTGGGTCCACGTTGGTGTAGTGGGCTAAGTCGCTGTACTGCATGACAGTCTGTCATGTTTGTCATGGGGTCGAGGCTGACCATGGGTTCTTACCCCGGAATTCCACCAGGGACTTCTGCGGCACGTTACGGTTCCGGCGAGGTTTCATTCCGTCCTCCAAGTAGAGTCAAACCCTACCGAGAGCATTACAGAAGCATTGCACTGCGTGGCGGCTTGTTTTGGCGACATCGCTTATTGGAGACTCGATCTGACTGTAGCCTATGTATTGATTTTGGGGACCTGTAGGCTATGAGGAGGGCCAGATATGACCTACAGAAGGCCGTCAGAGATGCTAAAAGAGGCTATAGGGACAAATTGGAGTCCAACTACAACAGCTCAGACCCAAGGCGCATGTGGTGTGGACTGCGGCAGATAATGGAGTACAAAGGGAGAAACAGCTGTGATGCCAATCCCCCAGCCTCGCTCCCCGACGAGCTCAACATCTTCTTTGCATGGTTTGAGGTGGCAAACATCACTCCTGAGAAGCTAGCTGAGAACCCAGACGACTGCACTCTGTCCCTGGATATGGCTGATGTAAGGAGAGCTTTTAAAAGAGTAAACCCGCGGAAGTCTCCAGGGCCAGATGGCATTCCAGCCTGTGTTCTAAGAGGATGCGCCGACCAGCTAGCGGAGGTATTCACCACCATATTCAACCTCTCCCTAACCCAGTCTGTAGTTCCCTCCTGCTTCAAGCAGGCCACTATTGTCCCGGTTCCAAAGAAACCTACCATCACCTGTCTAAATGACTACCGCCCAGTAGCACTAACCTCAATCATCATGAAGTGCTTCGAGCGGCTGGTCAAAACTCATATCTGCGCCGCCCTTCCGGACACCTTGGACCCCCTACAATTTGCATACCACCCCAACAGATCTACAGATGATGCCATCGCACTAATGGCACGCACTGCTTTCTCCCATCTGGAAAAAGGGAACACATACGTGAGGATGCTATTTGTGGACTACAGCTCAGCATTCAACACTATTGTTCCTGCTAAGCTCATTCCCAAGCTCAGGACCCTGGGTTTTAACACCTCCCTGTGCAACTGGATCCTGGACTTCCTAACGAGCAGTCCCCAGATGTTGAGAATGGGCAACCTCACCTCCTCCGCACTGACCCTGAGCACCGGAGCCCCACAGGGCTGCGTACTCAGTCCCCTCTTGTACGCCCTGTTCACATATGATTGTGTGGCCACACGCAGTTCTAACATCATCATAAAGTTTTCTGACGAAACAACCATCCTAGGTCTCATCTCCAACAACGATGAAACCGCTTACAAAGAGGAGGTAAATGCCTTGGCTACCTGGTGCCAGAGCAACAACCTCTCTCTCAACGTCAGCAAGACTAAGGAGATGATAGTGGACTTTAGGAAGCGATGGAGCTGAAGTCGAGAGTCCCAGAGTTCAAGTTCCTCGATGTGCTCATCAGCGACGACCTCACATGGTCCCGTCAGACAAGCTCGGCAACAAAAACTGCCCAAAAGCGCCTGTACTTCCTGAGGAGACTCAAGAAGTTTGGCATGTCTCCTAGGATTTTAATAAACTTCTACAGGTGCACCATTGAAAGCATCCTTTCATGTTGCATTACAGCCTGGTACGGCAGCTGCTCCGCTGCTGATCGTAAGGCCCTTCAGTGGGTGGTGAAGTCAGCGGAGCACATCATAGGCTGCTGTCTCCCCTCCTTGCAAGGCATCTATCACAAGCGATGCCTGAGGAAAACACAAAACATTCTAAGAGACCACAGCCATCCAGGCCGTGACTTTTTCTCACTGCTGCCATCTGGTAGACGTTACCGGAGCATCAAGGCACGGACTACCAGATTAAAAAACTGTTTCTTTCTGCAGGCCATTCGGCTGCTCAACATGGAACATTGATCACAATCATTTCTTGAGCCCTGTCATTCTCTGGTCACTTTATCCACTCTACATCTGATGAAGAAGAATTCAATGCACCTTTAAAAGTAATTTTCCATGCCATATTTATAATATTTATTACTTCTGCTGTCGTACACTCCCTGGATCACTGCTCAGTACATAGTGTATTGTTGTTATTATTATTATTATTATTGTTTTAAAAATGCTTTATATTGTATATAATCTTTTTAAGCCCACTGTGTAGATGTGTCAAGCCATGTCACAAGAATTTCTCTGCATAGGATGATGTGATGTTATCCGATGCATATGACAAATAAACAACTTTGACTTTGACTTTGATTTGCAAATGGCATATATTTTTGTCTATTTTTTCTGGATTGAAATTAGTTTATGAGTGATAATGGTCCCAAAAACAAGTAATTGTTGTATTTGTGAAAGGTGTTTTGGAGAATAGAAATTCATGAATTCTACATCCAGTAATGTATAACTTCATGTTTAGGTAGTACAAAGTCCAATAAAACAATACACACTTTATAAATTACATCTTGGAATTCACCCCGTCAATCATTTTCAACATGAAATTCACTACCTGACAAGCATATGTACCATATGTGACAAATAAAGTATCACAGGTCCTGTCCTGTAATGCAAGGCTAATTAAAAGTTTTATGTGTTTCCATGGTGCTGACATACTGAACAGATTTCTTTGCTACTTTAATGTAATTACCAGGGGGGACACTTTGAGACCTGTGACACTTTGAGACCTGGGAACACAACCAAACACATGGCACACGTACATTCAAGACATGCAATGTTTCATTGACATAGTTTTGTTACATTAAAACAATATTTTTTGAGTACTGACTTTCCATACCCACACCTCTGCAATTGCACTCCATGCCTTGTCATTTCTTAAATTGTCCTTGTAAAACCGATATTATATAATTCCATGTTTTTCTCCACTTTTATAATTAACCTTTTGTTGTCCATATCATCTTTATTTTTTATAGGCATATGTCAAGTTATTCTGGCTTCCTATGTAGTGACATTTCAGTATACGTTCAGGTTTCTGCACAAGTTGTTTTATTTTGAAACTGACCAGATTTTTTGTATTGGCTGGAGGTTTTTACTTTCATTTTGTATCTAAACTGTGCGGCTTGGAGGCGGCATCCGTTAAAAATATACCAGCCACCTATCGTTAGCGAAGCCGAGCAAGGATCCGCTTCTGGGATGCTTCTGAAACGTTCCATGGCGCATCTCGTGGAATCAAAAGCATTGACTTGATTGAGTTGCAGCGATCAGCTCCGGCGGTCGCTTCAGAACCGTAATGCACCGCAGACGTCTCTGGTGGAATTCCGGGGTGAGACTTTCCCCGGGCCTCTTGCATGAGACATCACAAATTTTCATAGCACTGCCTGGGATTGGGGTTAGATAAATCAGATTATCTATCCTGCCATGTCGCCAGGGCTTATTTTGAGCCGGAAGATGTTGCAGCACATCCAACGTTGGATCCGGAACCTGTTTTATTGGATCCAGCACCTGTGTCAATATGAAAAATGAATTTCCTAAATGAAGGAAAATTAATTTGTGTTTGTGGAGTGTTCAATGTTGTTATCAGTCTTGTTTGTTTTTACTCCCCATTGAAGTTTCACAAAATCTTGTGTTTTGAGGTGAATTTCCAGGGTCGGTGAAAGCTTTGAATCTTCCTAGTGCTGAAACCGGTGTTGCCATGTCAGTGAAATTCCTGATGAGCTACAGTGCCTTGCGAAAGTATTCGGCCCCCTTGAACATTTTGACCTTTTGCCACATTTCAGGCTTCAAACAAAGATATAAAACTGTATTTTTTTGTGAAGAAGCAACCACAAGTGGGACACAATCATGAAGTGGAACGAAATTTATTGGATATTGTAAACTTTTTTAACAAATAAAAAACTGACATATTGGGCAAGCAAAATTATTCAGCCCCTTTACTTTCAGTGCAGCAAACTCTCTCCATAATTTCAGTGAGGATCTCTGAATGATTCAATGTTGACCTAAATGACTAATGATGATAGATAGAATCCACCTGTGTGTAGTAAGTCTCCATATAAATGCACCTGCTCTGTGATAGTCTCAGAGGTCCGTTGAAAGCACAGAGAGCATCATGAAGAACAAGGAACACACCAGGCAGGTCCGAGATGCTGTTGTGGAGAAGATTAAAGCCGGATTTGGATACAGAAAGATTTCCAAAGCTTTAAACATCCCAAGGAGCACTGTGCAAATGATAATTTTGAAATGGAAGGAGTATCAGACCACTGCAAATCTACCAAGACCCGGCTGTCCCTCTAAACTTTCAGCTCATACAAGGAGAAGACTGATCAGAGATGCAGCCAAGAGGCCCATGATCACTCTGGATGAACTGCAGAGATCTACAGCTGAGGTTGGCGAGTCTGTCCATAGGACAACTATCAGTCGTATACTGCACAAATCTGGCCTTTATGGAAGAGTGGCTAGAAGAAAGCCATTTTTGAAAGATATCCATAAAAAGTGTTGTTCAAAGTTTGCCACAAGCCACCTAGGAGACACACCAAACATGTGGAAGAAGATGCTCTGGTCAGATGAAAGCAACAATGCAAAACGTTATGTTTGGCGTAAAAGCAACACAAAAAAGCAACACAGCCCATCACCCTGAACACACCATCCCCACTGTCAAACATGGTGGTGGCAGCATCATGGTTTGGGCCTGCTTTTCTTCAGCAGGGACAGGGAAGATGGTGGCGCTACAAAGTATTAACTTAAGGGGGCTGAATAATTTTGTTAAAAGTTTCGTTTTTTGTTTGTTAAAAAAGTTTGAAATATCCAAGAAATTTCCTTCTACTTCATGATTGTGTCCCACTTGTTGTCAGTTATACACAAAACATTACAGTTTCATATCTTTATGTTTGAAGCTTGAAATGTGGCAAAAGTTCGAAAAGTTCAAGGGGGCCAAATACTTTCACAAGGCACTGTAACTAAAACATTTTTGTCTATTGATGAAATAAAAGTTCAGAGAATGAGGAAAAAGGAATTCAGTTAAATAGCATTTATTTATAGAAACAAGTATAGTATAGTTGTGCAGGAAGAAATTTAATTAGTTCTTAGGCATTTTCCATGGTTTTGAGTCCTGAAATTCCCCAAAACTTGGCAAACGTGGCTGCAACACTATTTCCAGATCTGTGTTGTCCTGATTCTCCGGTATCAGCTTAGTGAGTTGACAATGAACCGAAAACAAACCGTGGTGATTGACTTAGAAATCAATATGGTAGTATCCAACAATACTTTTTGTGGATAATTATTCCATTGAATGTAGATTTAGTGATAGTACGGTAGAATAATAGTGAGATCAAGATGTCAGAACTGCTATTTTGAAGGGAAAGTAAGTGTTACCTGAATTTTTGACCAATGACAGGCATTCCAAATGTAGCTCCACCCAGATGGAAAAATGGGAATATCAGATGTATTTCTATCTTACATCCAAAACGAGATAACAAGAAAATGAAGACAAATCTGTTTTTCCGTTTGAAACACGGAACAACAAACTGTTATCTCGTTTCTGCCTACAGTATTTAAACGGACCATGGAATTAATGACAGGTACATGGACCATAAATTCAACCCATTATTTTGTTTTTGTTTCCTTGTTTATTATATTTCCCGTTTCGAGCTTAAACCAATGAAACAAACGTCAGTTTAAAATGTTTGGTACTTACAGATAAGTATTGATTCGTTATTTCGTTTTTGGTTTGCCAGATTAAATGGAATAATTGAATGATCAGATGATGCACTGACCGTATAACATTTTTTTTCTGTACAGACGTAGTTATCATTACTAATGATGAGTTTAATAACTATCGTGTGCGATTTTAATGGACAAAGCTCCCAAAAACGAAGCATAGGTTTCTGCTGTGCATATTTGATTGACAATATTTTAGCTGTGCAAGTCAGCCTCAAAATTCTTAGGGCCAAATCAAAAACATTCACAGCTGAAGCGAAGGTCTCTGCTTGGCTACCGGGCTGTTGTAGTACTAGGTACAGTGTTGTGTTTCCATGGTTCCGTTCTGTAAATGGTTCTCGCTTAATTTCAAATATGTATGTAGAGAATGGAGATGATTTTATTAGGGGTTTTGAATTTCTCTGGTTAGAGTGTACTTCCTCTTTTCAGAAAGGTGCGTATAAAACTATAAAACCTATTTCTTTACATTTTAAAAATATGTAAAAACGATTCATATAAGATAATCTTTCCCTACACAATGGGCACTATTTTAACGATCTAAGTCTAAGTGCATGGCGTGAAGCGCATGGCGCAAATGCGCTTTGGGCGTGTCCAAATCCACTTTTGCTCTTTTGACAGCGGATAAAAGTCTAAAAGGGCTGTACTAAATCTCTTCATTAATTCGAGAAGGGTCCAGCTGCGTTTTGTAGCCGCTCACGCCACGCCCCTTCTCAAGCCACGCAGGGGCTCATGCCAAGCCCCTTGACTAACCTTAGTAGCTAGCACCAGCTTATATGTCGCTACTGTAGTAGCACAACATAATGATTACATCTCCATGGTTGTTTAAATACATCCATAGTTTGTTTAACGTTAGTGAATACTTTAGACAATAAACGGCGTGGAGTGAGCGGTGACAGTTTGTTTGTGTTGTCGTAGCAACCAATAGCAACACTCAGCATTCATGGTTCATGAGCAGAAGTATAGTTTGTTTTCTCAATACATCCAATGGTATACCCGGCGAACTCATGAACTCGCCATTGCAATGTCTAAAAATATTCACTAACGTTAAACATTGTGTTTTCGTTCTTCCTTATCATGCTTATCTAAAATAAACAATGGATGTAAATGGACATGCACACTACCAATAGTTTGTTTGTGTTGTCGTAGCAACCGGTAACAAAACTGCACGCTCATGAGCTTCCTACAAGTATAGTTTGTTCGTTTAATACATACAGTGGTTTACTACGTGGCAAACTCATGAACTCGCCATTTCATTGTCTAAACATATTCACTAACATCAAACATTAGGTATGTTTTCGTTGTTCCTTATCATTTACATGCTTATGTAAATAAACGATGGATGTATTTAGACAACCGAGGAGATGCAATCATTATGTCGTGCTACTACAGTATCTACAGCACAAGCTAGCGCTAGTTACTAAAAATAGGGGCTTTGTGTGAATGGGGGGCGTGGCGTGAGCAGGGGCCTGGAGTGAGTGGCTACAGGCCGCAGCTGGACCATATTGATTAATTCATAGGCGTGTTTTGGGTGTAACATGCAATAAACCAATCAGAGATTA
Source organism: Umbra pygmaea (assembly GCA_016801145.1). Taxonomy (NCBI): domain Eukaryota; kingdom Metazoa; phylum Chordata; class Actinopteri; order Esociformes; family Umbridae; genus Umbra; species Umbra pygmaea. The sequence continues at coordinate 7,499 of JACXGM010001793.1, read as the reverse complement.
ATCTCTCATTCCCTTTAGGAGCCAGGCACGATTATACCTTTCGCGCATTGCTATTATGACGGCGGATTTGCACCGTATTAATTTATTTGTAATCTTTTGCATGTTTGTGTGCTGCTGCGCTTCCCTGTGTGTGTGCAACAAGCATAGTGTGCATGCGCTGTGCCTATGCCATAGGTGCATCTGACTGATTTGCTGTTCAAATAACTATGACGTGCTGCGCCATTGACTTTAGACCAAGTTTTTGTTGGTCAATGGCGCGATCCCTTTCCGATGCCTCCAGATAGCAATACGCCAAAAATTATCCTTAACACACCTCCTTGTTAGACCAGCACTCCCATGGGCGCAAATATGGATGCAGGTGCATTTGCTATTTAAACAACCCGGGCGCCTGGCGGGACATTGACAACTGCATTGGTCTTAAACTAGCAAAGACACTTGTGTTCAGACTTTGCGCTGCATTGCGACGGGTGCAAGATAGGGCCCAATGTACTGTTTTGTTAAACTCAAAAGCAAAGCCTAAAATTACACTCGGTATTTGTGTAATTACAGGTTGGTGACTGACATGAGACAAGTTATGAAATACCGACTTGTAATTGCCGCAATTTTTGAAATTGGAAAGTAAGTATTAAAATGATTTAACTAATTTTACCCATTACTATTTTCAAGTAAAGATGGCATAAGCGCATAAAAGGGATTTTTATATATTTTGAATCCTCAAGGAAATGCGTCAATTCAAGTAAAGGAAAAAATCAAACACTGGCTATTATATTTCTTCATTTGGGCTTTGTCCAGGATGAGGATAAGATATTTTTTTACAAAAAAATGTGTGTGTGTGTGTGTGTGTGTGTG
>JACXGM010001792.1:22851-51460 GCA_016801145.1 Umbra pygmaea | reverse complement strand
CACTGACATCATTACAGAAAACTCCAGTAGCCGAGTACTTATGTGGAGCATTAGTCAGAATGACGTCAATTAATGTAGACTTGCCCATTCGTTTGGGATTTAGTCGCGTAGGTGACTGTACTAATTGTGTCAGGTGTAACGCATCACATAGATCTTTTAACGCTGATGAAGTCGACAGCCAGTCCCAGTTCAAGTCTCCAAGGACAATATACTCATTTGGTAGATTTTGCAAAAAGTCAGACAGTAGGGCAGTTGCTCCAGATGCAGCCGACGGTGGGCGGTAGCATCCTACCACAATCAGAGAAGTGCAATTTGGGAGATTTAATTTGATGGCACATAGTTCGAAAAACTTTGGCTTCGTTATTGATTCGATGGAACGACATTCCAACGACGCCTTGGCATATATGACTACTCCCCCTCCTTTGCTCCCACGATCCGTCCTAAAGAGATTATACCCTTCGATGTGAATCATATTGTTCGTGATTGATGGTTTGAGCCACGTCTCTGACAAGACGATTATATCACTTTCTGTCAGTTTAGCCCACAGACGAATAGCGTCGATTTTATTAATCAGACTGCGCACGTTGACATGAACAAAACGCAAGCCACTGCTATCTTTCAAATCATTAGGGTTCAAAAGCTCAGTTAGTTCTGGGCCTGGGTGTGGATGGATGTTACCTGATAGGAACAGGAGAAGAATAATCCAAAACCCTGCTGATCTTGTCGGGCGGGCAGTGCCGACTCCATGGCCGCGCCTGCAGGAGATGGACTGGAACTGCCGTAATTTTACCCAGGTGAGTAATTTATACTTGTACATGGTCCCAGTAAAACAGTCAGCAAAAACCGATGAAGCCATGTGGATTGATGTAATGCCGCCAGCATCAAGAAACAGCATAGTTACAGAATTTGGCAGAACAATCCGGGAAAAAGCTAATGATCCATAACCAGTTCCCAGAGCGTCCACAGCCGGTGAGCTCAGCACATAAGCGAGCAGCAGGTAAACCGCTAGTCTCATGTTGTTGTTGCAGCCAGACCGGCTTGTTTTGTTGTTATAGAGAAGGCTATGTTGTTGCTTACTGTTTACTATCACCAAGTTGTTAGCACAGTTCTGAGGCCCATGATAAAAATTATTCCGAATCTGGTAACCCATTAAGCTTATAAAAACAGATACAGACACTGGCAAACACAGACACCGGCAAAACTACGCAGACAAACATGAAAACAGCGTCACCATTGCCGCCACAATCTCCCTCTTCCCTCACCCCAGCTGCCAACTACTCAATCTGTCATCCTTGACTCCACCCTCTGTTTTGAGCAACACTTAAAACAGATCATATAATAATTTTATTTAAATCTTCGCAACATTGCCAAACTCAAATCATCCTTTCCCCCACCTGCATCCTTAACTCTAATTCATGTATTCATCTCTTTCCGCCTCTATTATTGGAACTCTCTTGCCCGGTATCACTCCTCATACCTTCATAAGCTCCAAATGGTTCAAATTTCTACAGCCAACCTTCTCACCCACACTTAGTCCTGGCAGCACATCACCTGTATCCTCCGTGCAATCCAGGAGAACTAAAGGAACAAGAAGCAGTTCTTAACCTTTTCACTAGTTCACTGATTTGTTCGTAAACTATGGGTGGGTGGATTGATCCTAAAATATTGATACTACCGATATTAGGTCTTGTTTTTGAAGATCGATTCTAGAGTCAATAGGATCAATACCACTTTCAGTTTCTCTCTTCTGCCCATTTCATCAAAGAATACAAGTGTCACACTTGGCAAACAACATTCTGTGGTCATTATTTAAAGTGCTTCTCCAGCTTCACTGTTCCTCATGACTGTGCAGTGTACTCAAACAATGGGCATACAGGTCCTACAAACACAGCGTGCTGCATTGTGCACCCTGACTACTGGCACCAACCACCAATCGGATACATAGGATAACACTTTTTTACAGTCTCACAGATGGCAGGTAGAAATTTTCACTCACCTTAACATGCACTACAAAAACACACCTCCAAAAACAAAACAATATAGTAAGTACCTATCTATGCTTAAAGTAAGCAAAACTGTCTTCCAGTCCACTGAGATAATTTGACAGCAAAACTATTCAGCCCCTTTACTTTCAGTGCAGCAAACTCTCTCCAGAAGTTCAGTGAAGATCTCTGAATGATTCAATGTTGACCTAAATGACTAATGATGATAAATAGAATCCACCTGTGTGTAATCAACTCTGTATAAATGCACCTGCTCTGTGATAGTCTCAGAGGTCCGTTGAAAGCACAGAGAGCATAATGAAAATCAAGGGACACACCAGGCAGGTCCAAGATACTGTTATGGAGAAGTTCAGATTTGGATACAAGAAGATTTCCCAAGCTTTAAACATTCCAAGGAGCACTGTGCAAGCGATAATATTGAAATGGAAGTATCAGACCACTGCAAATCTACCAAGACCCGGCCATCCCTCTAAACCTTCAGCTCATACAAGGAGAAGACTGATCAGAGATGTAGCCAAGAGGCCCATGATCATTCTGGATGAACTGCAACGATCTACAGCTGAGGTGGGCGAGTCTGTCCATAGGACAACAATCAGTCGTATACTGCACAAATCTGGCCTTTATGGAAGAGTGGCAAGAAGAAAGCCATTTCTGAAAGATATCCATAAAAACTGTAGTTTAATGTTTGCCACAAGCCACATGGGAGACACACCAAACATGTGGAAGAAGGTGCTCTGGTCAGATGAAACCAAAATCGAACATTTTGGCAACAATGCAAAATGTTTTGTTTGGCGTAAAAGCAACACAGCTCATCACCCTTAACACACCATCTCCACTGTCAAACATGGTGGTGTCAGCGTCATGGTTTGGGCCTGTTTTTCTTCAGCAGGGACAGGGAAGATGGCTAGAATTGATGGGAAGATGGATGGAGCCAAATACAGGACCATTCTAGAAGAAGAAGACCTGAGACTGGGACAGAGATTTGTCTTCCAACAAGACAATGATCCAAAACATAAAGCAAAATCTACAATGGAATTGTTCACAAATAAACATGTCCAGGTGTTAGAATGGCCAAGTCAAAGTCCAGACCTGAAACCAATCTTGAATCTGTGGAAAGAACTGAAAACTGCTGTTCACAAACATTCTCCATCCAACCTCACTGAGCTTGAGCTTTTTTGCAAGGAGGAATGGGCAAGTATTTCAGTCTCTCGATGTGCAAAACTGATAGAGACATACTCCAAGTGACTTACAGCTGTAATCGCAGCAAAAGGTGGCGCTACAAAGTATTAACTTAAAAGGGCTGTATAATTTTGCACGTCCAATTTTTCAGTTTTTTATTTGTTAAAAAAGTTTGAAATATCCAATAAATTTCGTTCCACTTCATGATTGTGTCCCACTTGTTGTTGATTCTTCACAAAAAATTACAGTTTCATATCTTTGTTTGAACCTTGAAATGTGGAAAAAGGTCGAAAAGTTCAAGGGTGCCAAATACTTTCGCAAGGCACTGTACCTAACTAGTGTGCTCTTAACGCGGCACAGGACGCGATTGCCATGTACAGAGCATTCGCCTGGCTGTAACATACAAATATATATATACACTGTACTCAAGATAGCAGATGTGCTACGACACTTACTGTGGTGAAGACAAAAAATACACATATACTAAATGAATACATAATGGCTACTACTACCTCCACCCAGGCGACAGGAAACCTTCACATTGACACACAAAGACAATGGGGATAAGAGGGAACACTTATACACACAAACTAAGTGAAGACAAGGATCAGCTGGTTGATAATTGAGTGCAATCACATAGACAAGACAAGACAAACAAGTGAATAATGGAATGTGTAGACATGTCCAAGTCTGGCCACAAGATGGGGCTAAGCCATCCTGTGGCGAGTCCCATCAGATCATGACACCTGTATTACTTGGTATCGGATCGGACCCAAATTTTGCAGTATAGCCCACCCCTGTCTTAAACTGAAAGAAGAGGAAACAGTTCTGAACCTTTTCTGCCAGTTCACCGATTCGTTCGCAAACCTCTTCTTTAGTTCTTCACAGTTTGTTCACAAACTGCATTTGCTTTCGGTGAATACTAAGAAGAGACTCTCTAAAATGAACAAATCTTTTGGGGGGGAGTTCATTGGAGGTTCATTACCAGGGCTCTCAAGTGTCACGCATTGAGCGTGACAGTCACTTATTTCACTCTTTTGTCACGCACTCCCGCCACACATTGTATTTCTCACGCCGACATTTTTTTGTATAATATATTTAATATGCCGCTCCTCTCTTACTATCTAACCGGTAGGAATTAAGCGCGTCTCCCCTGGATTGTCGAGCCTGCCACTTATCAGCCAATCACAAAAAATAAATGGGTTACACAATAGCCAATCAGAAAATTGCATTATTGTATTTGGGTAAGATTTAATGCAACAACCAATGAAAAAAATCATATCCTGTAAATGTTCACGTGATTCCCACTGGAAACGACTGGAGCTCCAAGCATCAGTTTGAGCACAGAGTAAGTCATGATCTCCAAATGCACAACTTGTTTGATACAAACAATGACAACTTGTTTGTATATGAACTCCCTTTACCTGATTAATTTGGTCTTAAGTAGGGACTTCCCAAAACGTGTGAACTCAAGAGTTACTCAGAAAAGTACTTTTACTCAAGTTAATGTCCACCTCTGCTAGCATGTACGAGATGTTCGCGCTTGATGTTCTAAAGCAGGTGTGGGCAAACTACGGCCCGCGGGCCAGATGCGGCCCACCGGGTCTTGCCCACTTTCATCTGGCCCACACTCTCCCAACGCTCTTGAGCGTCAAGCCCAATTGTTTTGTGATTATCTCGCGAACCGTACATTTCTTTTATTTTTTATTTAACCAGGTAAGTTGACTAAGAACAATTTCTTATTTACAGCAACGACCTGGGAGCAATTAGGGTAAAGTGTCTTGCCCAAGGACACAACGACATTTGTCTCAGTCGGGAATCGAACTGGCAACCTTCTGACTACAAGTCTGACTCCCTACCCACTGAGCCATCTGCGCCCATAATATATGCTAGGAACTAAAGCTTGGTACCTTTAGAAAGACGAAGATCAGCCGAAAAGAATGAGTGTTTGTTCATCCATGTGGGTTTATCAGAGCCGACAGCTATCGTGCCTCGAAGTCGGTCATGTTTTTTGACTTTTTTACTAAACACATTACAGACAGGAAGTAGGATGTGAAAATGACGAAATAGCAACTCTGAAATGATGTCCCAACATGGTACCAATATGGTTGGAAAGAGGGGGTTCCGCTGATAAAATATTGCCAATGCAAATAATGAGAAGTGGTTTTTCCATGTGGATTAATGACAAGCGGTAGATATCGCATATCAAATTTGGGTACCTTTCACTGACTATATTTTGGTAAACTAAAAACATTACAGTCAAACAAGGTTTTACAAAACAAAACATTTATTTTCTGTCGGATATGCACATAACTGTGTAGGGGGCGGGTTTAATTTAATGAAATAACGTTTCCTATTTTTCATGCTTCGCTATAAAATGCGGCCCTTCATTTGGTTTCAAAAGCTCAATGCAAAAATAATTGCCCACCCCTGTTCTAGAGCGTTGGGGGTCTTTGAAGGTCGATCACGTGAATTTGATTGTGGGAAGCCAAAATCGGGATCATGATAAAAATGTTATTATTTGTGCAGCCCTACTGTCTTGTACCAATTTCAAAGGCTATTGAAGATCGCAGCCTTGTTTTTAGTGCTTCCAAATGTTAATGCTGATGCCGAGAGCATATTTTCGATGGTTGGTTTGAACAAAACCTCAACACAAACAGCTTGTCTCTGTACGGGACATTGTCCTCAATCATGACCCTGAAAATAGGCTCGAGCCAAACTTTCAAATGTGGAAATTTTTCTGCAAGTCTGAGCAATTATTAATAGCAACAACCAAAATACGAATAATTATTATTAATGAAACCCCCATTCCTGCGACCCATCTAACCTTCCCCCCCCTGACCCCCTGACGGGGGGGATATCACTCTTGCCTGTCTTCAAAACTTGAGAGCCCTGTTCATTACATTCACTTAAAATATTAGTTCAAAAAGAACAAACTGTTCACCAATGAACAATCACTAAGTTACTGGCAGGTTCCCCTCTCTCCAGAGGCCAGGCCTAAACCTGCTTTCTGCACAAACAGGGGACTGTGACAATTTTGTGTCCTGAGCTTTGGGCTGTGTAATGCACCAGCCACATTTGAGAGAGTAATGGACAAGGCGCTAGTTGGCATTCCACAGTAACAGTGTCTGGTCTATCTGGACGACATCATTGCCCATGGGAGCTTGTTCCAGGCCTCATTGTCCAACCCATGCCCCAACCCAAACAACCGAGGCAGCTTAAGAGATTCATGGGACTTGGCTCATAATACAGGAAATTGATATAGGGTTTTTCCTGCACTGCGGCCCCCTTTACTGTTTGCTACAGAAGGACAGAGACTTTGCCTTGACAGGGGAGTGTCAACAGGCCTTCACCTCTCTGTGTGAAGCACTAGTTGGGGCCCCTCTGCTTGCTCCCCAAACCCCTCCTTGACATTTATCCTGGACACAGATGCTAGTAACACCGACATGGGGCAGTGCTGTCCCAGATGGGGACCGAAGAAGAGAAAGTGGTGGCTTACTTCAGAAAAACCTTTAATAAGGCTGAGTGCCACTACAGCTTTATCCGCCAAGAACTTCTTGCTGTGGTGAGTGTATGCAAACACTACCTATGTGGGCTGCCCTTCAGAGTGAAGACTGACCACTCTGCTCACCAGTGGCTCATGTCGTTCGAAGAGCCAGAGGGGCAAGTTGCACAGTGGTTAGAAGAGCTCCAGTCATACAACTTCACTGTTGTGCACAGAGCAGGGGCATGCCCTGTCCCGGAGCCCCTTTGCTGCAGATGGGTGCTGCTACTATGAGCGAAGGGAGGCCCAGGAGAGAGAGCTGTTAGAGGATGGGGAACAGAACTGCTCTCCCATTTACATGGGAAAGGCCCATGTCTGCTGGGAGCTGCATGTTGTCGACATGGCAGAGTAGAGGTTACAGCAGGAACAGGACACTGGCTTAAAGCCAGTACTGCAGTGGGTGGAGTCTGAACAGAGGCCACATGGGGAGGAGGTGGCAGGAGAGCAAGGAAAGTGCCAGCTATGGGGGAAGAGAGGTGGCAGGTGGTGGTCCCCAGAGCACTGAGAGAGGCAGTGCTCTAGACCACTCACAGGACTGTGGGGGCAGGGCATTTTGGGGTTGCCAATACGCTATGCCGCCTACACCAGGGCTTCTACTCGGGATGGTTTAAAAGGGATGTGGAGAACTTTAGCCACTGCTGTGACTGCTGTGCAGCCCACAAGGGCCCCCTTGGTCAGTTCCATGCTTTGCTCCAGCAGCTCGCTGTGGGAGCACCAATGGAGTGAGTGGGAATCAATGTCATGTGTCCTTTTCCTCGCAAACACAGAGGGAATCGTTATGTGCTCAAGGCCATGGATTTTTTCACAAAATGGCCAGAGGCATACTTTCTGCCTGACCGGGAGGCTGAGACCATCGCAGATGCCTTGGCGGAGGGGAAGTATAGAGGGTTTGGAGCAGCAGAGACCATACACAGTGACCAGGGGAGGAACTTTGAGTCATGGGTGTTTGCTGCCATGTGTGAGAGGATGGACATGCACTAGTCTAGGACCATGCCACATCATCCTCAAAGTGATGGCCTTATTGAAAGATTCAACAAGATGGTAGCACAGCAGCTGCTCATCCTCACTGCAGAGCACCATCATGACTGGGACACCTACTTACTCTTGGTCCTGGCCTGCCAGTCAGCTGTTCAGGACTCCACTTCCTGCACGCCCGCTCTACTCACGTTTGAACGTGAGCTTTGGACACCAGCCGAAATGGCATTCGGTAGGCCTCCAGACACCCCAGGTGTGCCCCCTGGGCCAGGTTACGCTAGGAGGCTTCAAGACCGGCTAGATACAGCCCACACTTTTGCCTGGAGCCAGCTTGAGAGTGCTGGGGTCAGACAAAAAAGGAACTATAACCTGAGAGTCAGAGGGAGACATTTCTCTATCAGGGCACTGGTGTGTGTAAAGCCTACAGAGGAAAAAGGGCTGGTGCCCTAAGTTAGACTGTCACAGGTTGGGATCCTGCCAGGTCTTGGAGAGGGTGGGGGAAGTGGTACCCAGATCCAGCTGCCACCCCGGGGATTGAATGTGGCCCTGCACAGAGACAGACATGCCCCATACAAAGGGTTGCCTTCCCCAAATTCTAGGGTCCCCGGTGCCCCCCAAAATGTCTGTGCACGGGCCTGTTGTGTGCAGATCGGGCGCCAGTAAAATCAATTGTGGAAGTATAGTTGGTGAACAAATTCATCCTGTGCATGATCTGACTGAAAGCTCCCTTGTTGAATGAGCAGTGAGAAAAGAACTAGCAGCTCGGTAACATGTGGTTGGATGAACCGTGGGAATGCACTTCACCATCCCGAATCTGTCCAAGGAGTTGCAGAGCTGCAGGCAAACCAGGGTTAATGGAAAATTGGACCAATTGGGAGGGGTCAAAAATTGTGAAAAATAAAATAAAAATTACATGAGCTATTCATCGACCCTGAAAGTCAGGGGTTTTGACATGCTCATCTTAATGGGTCAACATAGAAAAAGAAAGTTAATGCACCTACTTCAGTCAAGTCAAGCACTGTCCAGTTGACTAAAAAACATGTATTTACATAATATGCAGAATTTTATAATTATTATGAATCACTAACAACACTAATAATCGTATTTTATACAGTATATACTCTACATATTGTGAGACATCCGGCTGCCTGATGATTGTAGAACCCTGCTGAAACTCTGGCACGACTGGTCCAGGCAGAGACCAATTGATTTTCCCCTGTTTCTACAAATGTTCTCGTCTCTACCATGAAGGGAGTAAGCTATTACTTAATATTTGGAGCAATGGGATGTAAATGATCTAAGCCGTTGCCAGACCTAACGTTTCTGTACTATTATAGCCCAATAGTATATAGCACTATGTCTATAGTGTTAATGTGGTTTAGATTAAATTCTACATATTGCATCTTTAGTATAGTACTGTAAGCTCTTATGTAGGTCTTTAATAATGCATTTTTACACACTGTTTTTGTTCAATGAAAACGTAAAACTCACAACAACAAAAACAAAACTGTTTACATCATTGTTTGGTACATTTTCATAGTTTAGAAGAAGTTCTTACTGAGCGTATCTCATCAATTTATACAGTATACTGGATGTGTATGTATGGAGTAATCATATGGTCAAAGTAAGCAGACTAAGGGATGTTAACACAATGAGTAAGAAATCCTTTATCTGTTCATTAGCCTTAATTATGCAGCCAGAAGCTATAGCACCCTATATTCCACTGCTGGTTTGCTTCTAAAGCTAAGCAGGGTTGGGCCCTGGATGAGAGACCAATTCTGCTGGAAGTGGTGTTGGAGGTCCAGTAGGGGGCATTCCTCCCTCTGGGCTAAAATATAATTTCTTAGTGCCCCAGGGCAGTGTGTAGGGTGCAGTCTTTTGAATGGGACTTTATATGGATGTCCTTACTCTCTGTGGTCATTACAAATCTCATGGCACTTCGCAAGAGAAGGCGTGTGAACCTCATTGTCATGGCTAAATTCCCAACCAGGCCTCACTTCAATCATGGCCACCTGATAATCCCCCTCCTTCCTAATTGGCATATATAACTACTCACCTCTTCACCTAATAGCTGATGTGTGTTGAGCGTTCTGACGCAAAATGGCTGCCGTGCATCCCCCAAGGTAAGGCCACATATTGGTGGTGGATGAGGTGGGCTTTCCCCCTCCCTACTGTATGTAAAGCGTAAAGATAGATTAAATCAATTATTATTATTATGTTTTTATGGTTCTACAGAAAAAAGGTTGTGGTGGACACACTCAAAATATTGGATTTTGTGTGTTGGGCATTCTGTTTCTTGAAAAGACATCTGACACATCTGGAGGGCCATACCATGTTCCAAAGACATTTCTGCACCCAATGAATTCCCCTCTCTGGTTGGCACAGTGACATGGATCAGAATAAGCCAGGCCAGAGTTTCACTCTCTCATTTGATCGTCTCCCTCTCAATCAGTCCTCTTTATCCTTCTCTCTTTTTCTATCAGCATCTTGCACTGTGGATGGGCTTGAAGACTGATTTAAAACTAAATGAATACTGGATCAAAACACATAAGAACTATGTATTATTATTATACAATATTTGAGTGTTGAGATTATTTAACTAGTGCCTGCCTGGTTATATATAAAATTGAAATAATAGTCCAATATCAACCTGTATCTTTTTGTCAGCTTTACTCTTATTTTGATCCTACATCTTGTGTGATTGTTGTTATACCGCATTGAACTGTAGTTCATAGGTTAGATTTTCATGCTTTTGTGCAAGTAAGACAGCAACGTGTACTGTATTAATGTTAGTCTCCAGAGGCATATAAATAGAATTGAAACAACAGGAGAAAAATAAGGGGGTAGGAATCCATTAGTGCAGACAGCAAACTGAGAAGAGGGAAAAAAAATAAAGAAAACAAATCAAAAACAATATTAGTGTATGGTGAGCTATCCATCAGGATGATGAACGTAAGTGGTTTAGCACTGGACATAGATCTGCCAGGCCCCACCGATCCTCTGACACAGCATTTAATTAGAACGTGTGTCTAATTGAAAGGCCCCCTGGAAACAGGCAGAATCCCTCTCTGCCTGTGGCAGGCCTAAGAAACTTAATTAATTAACATGCACCTCCCTCCCTCTTTTATTCTGAGTTACTATCCTCCCTGCCTCAGTGAGCTGATAACATTTCTAGCTGCCTTTCATTCCTCAGAAAAATGAATGGCACTGTGAGAGCGTTATCAAATGAGCTGTTGAGGCAGCCAGTGAATGTGTCATTGAGTGTGACTACTCCCTGAGTGACTTGTGATTTATCCGTATGGCTGTCGTCATGTTAACTGTCTTGCTTCCTCTCCGCTTTCTCGCCTGCTCGCCTGCTCTGTGTGTGTTTGACAGGCCTGGTAGATCATGCAAGGGTCCCTGGGTTCTAACCAGCGGGGGCTAAGGCCCACCCAAATAGCAGCCTCTGCATTTGACCCCAGAAGCTCCTGACTTAACAACATGATTTACCTTTGAATATAACCATATTTTGCTTTGAACATGCAGTAACACTATATCACTACACCCTTTGACACCGCCTGACTCTCATGAACTTGTATGTCCTTTGGTCTGTGGTTGTGGTCGTCTTTTGAATCCTCCCATAAACAGTAGTGGTATACCTGGTGGGTGGGGGGTTTTAAATGGGTCACAGGCATCTGAGGAAAATACAATAATCATTAGGATGTATTTTAGTTTTGTAGAAATAATATATACTCAAATACTTTTACATAAATTATCTGTTAACTCTTTCTTCAATAACATTGATGTTAATATCGAGGTCGTAGCAGTGATATAGCAGATGTTTTGGTCACAATCAAGTAAACATGAAAACAGTATGTAATTATTGACAATAAAGATGGTCAAACTGTTGTTCACGTCTAATATTATTGATACTTTTACTGTCAATATAGCATATATAATCTTTGTTTCAGAAAGCATTTTGGCTCAAATAAAATATTGGAAGACACATGATGTACCAGAGACAAGATGGTTACATTTATTTGCATCTCATAATATCGTTATTATTATTTGTTAGATAAAGAGTGAATAAGGCAAAACTGCTTTTAAAAACCATGCCCCAAACTCTAGGAATGAATTGCAGAATAAACTTAAAAAGTTAAAGTTAGAAGCATCGGTACCTATAAGAAGAAGAAGAAGAAGAAGAAGAAGAAGAAGAGGAAGAAGTTTTATTTATATAGCACCTTTCCATAGCTCAAGGTCGCTTTACATAAGGCAGTTCAAATGCATGTTTACTTAACTGTGAATGCTTTTCTTAACATGTGTGCCTCTTATCCATGTGTTTTATCCTATGTTTTATATTTCTCTATGCATTTCAGTTATTTGCTGCTGTTGTTTTTATATTGCTGTTTTACGCAACACACCAGTAAAATATACTTTTGTCTCAGCTTGTCTAAATTAAATGTAATGACTGTGAAATATCTTAAAAGGCTGTTACAGGTGGAATAAATATTGTAAATCAAACAGAATTTGAATAAAGGAGTACTGAGGAATGTTGACGAGACTGACTGATCTACTACAACAAATCCTTTAAAGATGTGTATGTGTGTATAAAGCCTGTGTGAATAAGTAATATGTTTATTAGACCACCAAAAGCCTCTGAGCATCTCTGTCTATCTTCCAGTGATGTCATTCACTTCAAGTGGAGGGTAAACTTTTTAGCAAAACCCCAAAAGATGCACAATGATAGCAGAGGGTGGGCAGCATTGTGAGACAATATTTTTCCGCTCTACCCCCTCCCCACACTCGCTTTACCACACCCACACCCCTGCCCCACCTGGGCCTGATTAGTGAACCCCTGAACCTGTGGAAGAGTTTTGAAAGGGAGCCAGGAGCCAGTCAGAGCCAAATCAAGAGCTTCACAGGAGAATCAAAAGAAATCAGTGGATTGCTGCATAAACATGAGTGTGTGTGGGGGGGGGGCTGGTGGTACTGAGGATCCGTGCCTGCTCTGACACATCCACCAGGGGTTCTGTCACACCATGTGGGCTGTCACACATCTTTCCTACATGCCATCTTCCTTGACGAAGATACCCAAATCTCCTTCATTCCACACTTAAGGTGGATTATATGAACTGATCAATGGATGTTACCATAGTGGTCCTATACAAGGTTTGTTGTCTACAGTATTTGGAAATATAATGTGATATAAACATCCCCTTGTTATGAAGAATATTGGACTCTAACTTTATTCGTAGACCAATATTCTTCTGTAGGTTTTTTAAACACTGGGCCAGCAAGCATTACTGTCACTGTGGGATAATTTGTCAATAAAGTAAGAGTAGTTGCTATTAAACTAGGCAGTATTTACACATTCTACATTCACAGAGAAATGCACATCTAATTATCAACTTTTCTGGTTACCTACACTGTAAAAAATATATTCAAATATAATTTCTGTGTGTTAACAGAAATTTACTGTATTTATTAAGTATTTTCTGTTATTGTCTTGAATGAAATTAAAGTAAAATAATAAATGTAGGTAAAAAGTACTGGAAAATTTGTTACCAGTACGTTTTACTGTTGTTTCATACTGTTTTATGTTTAATAAAACATCAACCTTTGTGGGCTGAGGTCAAAGTTTACAAAACATTACAGTGCCCTCCAAAGGTTTTGGGACAGTACAGTCCACAGAACACTGAAACTGCAATTCTGTTGGCAAAACGTGTAGATACAGCCAGGAAATAAAAGTCACATTCTTTACTTTACTTATGCCTCATATCCATCATTGAATCATATTTGGCCTGCATAGCGTATGTACAGCAACAATAGCAATTTTGACTTTACTGTCCTAATACTTATGGAACCCACCATATTTTGCACCCACACTGTGATGTCAACACTGTTTTCTAAACAATAGACTAGTCAGTCCTTTGGCTTCAAAAGTGTCCATGTGATTTACCTAACCTCGAGCATTTTAACATGACAGATGAAAGGGAAGAACAAAGCAGCTCCATTAAAGCATAGACCCCAAACATATGCAGTCTCATTAGAATGATAACTTTACCAAAGCACCTGGGCCCAGCACTGAGCATGTGTTCTCTGAAGTATACAGCCTTGCATTAGCTCTATCTCTACCCCTGCTAAATGTCATCCAAAGAGGCAGGTCATTTACATTTATGATAAAATCATCTTGCATTTATTATTTGTCTTTGAAATTAAAGACTTACTTAATCATTGTGGAAGGAAGGGGCATAGCCGATGTACTCATGTGTTTCTGATTGCATTAGAACTGATGTGGCGTGGCATGATGGATATTTAATAGTCGTGCTGTCCCTCTGTATCACGTCAGAGGCCTGACACACACAGATACACTGCAGCTCTCCAGCCGTACGCGATCTCTTTAATTATTAGGCCTATCATCTAGTCTTTGGAAAGAGAGAGGAGAAGAAAGGGCGTGTGGGTTGTGTTAGGTTATGAGAGGAATAGACAGGTAAACATGCAGTGTAGAAAGTCCCCAATGCACCCAAATGGTGCTTGTAAGACCCATGACAACAAGTTGTTTCCATCATCAACATGCACTTCGATCTAGAAAAAGTATCCTGATAGAAATGGGACTTACAGTGTTTTAGCAATGCCTCCTTGCTCAATCAGCATATACCGGTAGCTGTAGCATGTGAAAAACGTAGAGAGAATGTTTGCTACCTTAAACAGTTCTGTTTTTTTCAACTTTCCCTATTTGCCTCTAAAGAACATTTGAAGATTTGTCCTCTAACATTTTGGTCCTCTAAAGGCATGAAGTTCCCTTTAGAGGACCTCAATCTAATTCCTCACGGCCAAGCTACACCAGACGTGTCAGGCCACTGTAATATCACCGAAGCGTCTTTGAAACAAGCCCGAAACATGAGTCGCAGGTTAAGAGCTCACAGTGAACAATGAAACATGTTACACAGCAAACCGCAGCATTTAATTGTGCAAAGCACAGTGTTGCTGCGACATGGCAGATTCAAATTACTTTGTAATCCGATATGAATTCAACAACATTCTACATAGAACTATTTTAAATTTCACCCTGCACAGACTGAAAGATTCTTTATCATATTTTAAGCTTGAAATAAACCCCCAAATATTTGATGCAGTATTTGTCATATTGATTACCCATTGTGACAGAGAAAGTGGAAGACTGCATGTTTCATTGCTCACCTTTCCATTGTTAATACAGTGTTTTAAAATGACTATACTGTATACTGTATATTGATTTAACATAGATGAGCATAGAATCAACCCTAATTTGTTGATGTAGTGTGTTGTGGACAAAAGCCAATTGTGTACCAGTAAAAGCAGAGAATATATTTTTTTGATTGCCAGCAGCATAGAGCCCTGTATTGCACTGCTGGTTTACTTATAAAGCTAAGCAGTGTTGGGCCTGGTTAGTCCCTGGATGGGAGACCAGTGCTATTGGAAGTGGTGTTGGAGGGCCAGTAGGGGGCACTCTCCCCTCTGGTCTAAAGATCATTCCCAATGCCCAAGGGCAGTGATGGGGACATCTGCCCTGCGTAGGGTGCCGTCTTTCGGATGAGATGTTAAAAACGGGTATCCTGACTCTCTGTGGTCACTAAAGATCTCATGGCACTATTTGTAAGAGTAGGGGTGTTAACCCTGGTGTCCTGGACACATTTCCAATCTGACCCTCATACCACCATGGCAACCTAATCATCCCTATCTCTCAATTGGCTCATTCATTCCTCTCTATTCCTCTTCTCCTTCCCTTCACCCAGGCTGTTGCTGCAAATGAGAAAGTGTTCTCAGTCAACTTGCCTGGTAAAATAACAGTTAAACTAAAAACGAAATGTTTGTAGCTGTCCATTAGTGTAGCACCCCAAAAAACATGTTGACAGTTCTATAACAGTACGCTCTGGTGATGTGTGCAGTGTAGTATCGGTGTCAGACTGTAAGCTGTTTTGTTATAAAGACTTTATATTTGTAATGATTTTGAATTTGAATGACAATTTTTTTTAGCAAACATTGCACTCGAAATAATTTAGTTGACTATTCTGTCAATTAAACCTGCATTGCTACTTGATGGAATCCATAGTTATTATAACTTTTTTGTCCAATATCTTTGAAGAATGTATAACTTCTTATAATGTTCTAATCCAGACATTTTGATTTTGAGTCATACAATGTTTGTCCTACTTTAAAGAAAAAAATCTAAACGTTGAACATTGTGTTTGTCAATGTTGCTTTCATCAGCTTTGACAGAGATAAACTACATTTTCCATGTTTAGCAAAGACTGTTTTTAATATAGCCCCTTCCAAATAAAACACAACAAAATGGTCTTTGTTAATAAAATGTGAAATTGTACATGTTACTGTCCAAAAATAATGGAATTTTCCTCAAAAAGGAATAGTATTAAACCATTGCAAATAATATTTTTCCTAGAACGTGCCAGCTTTTGTGTTTTCTGAACAATGTTCAATTCTGATTTGGTTCGTATAACTCTATTCTATCACCTAGGAACTATAGACCATAATCTTTACAAAGCACCCTCCAGACCTTAACATGGGTGCACAAGATGCCAAAGAGCCGCTATAGTGCAAAGAGGCAAGGCAATCCACTTGGGTTACTAACCCCGTAAACATCCACACTTCCTCAGAAAAACGAAATACTGGATTGGTTGGGCATATCGATGGCTGAGTCCTGATTGGTTTGTCATGTCAAAATCTTTTGTTTATAGGATTTCCTGGTCTGCATTATCAAAATCATTGTGACCACAATCTTTTAAAAAGCTATAAATTCAACCTAAATTAAAGCTAAAAAACTGCAAACATTTTGCTAAACCTCTCAGTCACATTGCTGTCATCAACTACTGACAACATAATAAATAGGTATTAATGTCACTCCAGGTGGATGGTAGAAAATGTTCATGAAATTCTTTTTTGCGTAATTTCACCCTTTCTGTTACTACAACCCATGTTAGAGTAGTATGGATTTTTTAGCAGGAAAATGCATGAAAATTCTTCAAAGGGAATTTTGTCCAATTTTTTTCCTGAGTGGCGTAACTTTTCAATGTTTCCTCGAACTAATGTGGATGATATACCATTTTGAAGGTCTGAGTGTAAAATGTAAATCAAATGTAGGCAAATCACTCAATAGACAAATCTGGACACAATTATTGCAAAAAGAGCCGTGCCCTCCACTGCTGGCTTGCTCCTCTAACACACGGGCCATCTGCACACGGGCTGGCTCAGGATGACAATGCTAATCACTGTCGATGGAGACTAGACTGGCGTGGATGAATGGCCAGACCAGGCTCTGCACACTGAGCAGCTCATCACACAATGTTGCTGTCTGGGCATGCCAAGTACACAAGCCTTCACTGGCCACGCCCCTTTCCTGTGCAGCCTCCATCACTCAGTGGAGACACGTGTATGGCTTCCTGTCAATTCAGGAAGTCTTCTTGGTTCTAATCCCAGCCACATAAATGGACAAGGCAGAGGATATTCATTCACTTCCTATCTCCATATTTAAGTAGTCTCTTGATGGCTATTCTCATAATTGTCCCTACAATTATGTTTTTTGTTCACTGTGTGAGATATCTTTTTTCCATTGGCTATATCGTTTTGTTCTTAATTATTAACCTTTCATCTTTACACAAATCTGCATATTCTTTTTTTATTTCTCTTTATGTCATTATAATTCTCAAAAAAACGCTTATTCAACTCAAGTTAATTAATAGGGAATTTATGATAGAATGCCACTTCTGTCCAATAAGGAAGTGATACAGTATTAAATCTGCAATAAACTGACATAAAAAACAAAATAGCGATGGCCAGTAGTGCAATGTAGAGTAGTATTAGATCTATTGGTAATGTGTATTTTTGCAGGTGGCCTCAAAGCAAATTTGGTTGTGCTTTGCCTGCAGCCTCAAAGAAAGCTTGCAGTTTCTTATAGGATTATTGCCCCTCTAGTTAGCATTTCAACAACATTAAATTAAGGCTACTTTCTTTATCCTTTAGAAAATTTGGAAGGTAAATGAAGAAGTATGGATTGTTTATGAGCAAATTCAAAGGATTGCAGGACTGTTCCTGTATGCTGAGAAGAAAATACCTTGGTCACGTTGTGCAATTAACATTTGCCCTTACATAGGGAAGGTGCTTTGCTCACTTGAAATCTTTTCCTTTGGAAAACAAAGAGGGGGATAGTGGGGGGGGGGGAAATATCAATAACAATAGGGAGTGATAGTTTCTCTAAAGAATGTTCCACCTTCTTCACAAACAAAGAGAGGTGTGCTTCCGACCACTTCTGACCAATCATAGCATGCAAAAGAAAATTATCTGTGTGTGTGTTGAAACACAACCTCCCCAACCAAAACACAGAATATTGACATCATCTAGCGATGAAAGTCCTGTTTGCTCTCTTTTTTGTGTTCCCATGGGTAACTGTGAAGAGTAGTTGCTGTCTGGCAAACAGGTCTGCCCCTTTTGCCCCTGGCTCTGATAGCACAAAAAATGTTGCAGATAGCTCAGTGGTTAGGGATGCAGACCTTTAGTCGGAAGGTTGCCAGTTCGATTCCCGACTGTGCCAAATGTCGTTGTGTCCAAGGCACTTTATCCCAATTGCTCCAATGTCGTTGCTGTAAATAATAACTTGTTATTAGTCAACTTTAAGTAACCTGGTTAGTTAAAGATAAAAATAGAAAGAGCATCTTATAATTTTAAAATTGATTAAAGTAACTAGAACATTTCAGGGTTTAGCTCAAAATGTGGGGAGATTATTGTAATTGCTACTGTAATGATGGATGCAAGGAATCACATGCAGATGTAGTTTGGTAATGTTGTACTGAAGAGAGTAATGCACTTAGCGAATAAACAGTGCACCAAACTAATACCATCAAACATGAAATAACAGACATCTAACCAAGGAAACCTGGGAACTAATATACATAAGTAATGACATAACAAGACACAGGTGAGTAGTTGTGGGCGGTGGCTCAGTAGGTTGGTGATGCCGACCGCTGGAATCTGGACACCCCAGGAGAGGAAGACACTGTAGAGGGAGACGTTATAGTACCCCCACCCCTGACACGCTGCTCCAGTGGAGGAAAACCATAGGACCGGTAAAGAGACAGAGGATGGTGAAGGTGGAAATCGCGCATCGAGGATGTCCTGGACCGGCACCCAACACCGCTCCTCTGGGCTGTACCCCTCACAAACTTGACCACTGGCTGGGAGAAGGGTTTTCTGCTTCCTGGCCTCATGGAGTAGACCTGGAACCACCAGCCTAAGGAGAGACACATGGAAAGTGGAATTAATGTGCACAGAGGCAAGCAATTTTAAGTGGTACGTCACCTCATTAACTCTCCTAAGGATTTTGAAGGGCACCACAAACCACAGGTCCAGTTTCCGACAAAGCAGGTGAAGGGGCAATTTCCGGGTCGAGAACCAGAACCAGTCACCCGGTAGGAAGACCGGTCCTCTCTGTGGTAGCAGTTCGATTGGGCATTCTGATGGGCCAGAGTGTACTGAAGGCAGGAACCTGTCCATTGTTGTGGGACCAACAAAGATACAATTTACCTGCTAAGAGGTGTCTTGGCATCTTTCTCTGGGCACACACCAAGCAGGAGGACACTAGCCAGAAGGGGCCACCAGTGCCTTGTCTGCAAGGCACTGTATTGAAGAGGGTAAAGTGCTCAGCAAATAAACAGTGCACCAATCTCTAGGGTTGAATATGCCCAATAATAAAGGCAAGGAAAACTGTGAACTAACATACACATGACTAATGACATAACAAGACACAGGTGACTAGGAGTGGGCGGTGGCTCAGAAGGTTGGCGACATCGATCGCTGGAACCTGGACAACCTAGGAGAGGGAAAACCATAGGAGATGTTACCTACAGGAAATAATAGTTTTGTTTCTATTAATATTTCACTAAATAATACATATCTATTTTTTACAATACAATTCCAATAACTCTTTGCTTATACTATACTTCCATCCTATACTTTTCTCTAGAACATTCCCATCAATACTATTTCAAACTTACAAAACAGGGAGCAAAGTTCCATTGCTATTCGGCATGCTGCTGTCCAACTTCCATGTGGGGGATGGTCTTAGTCAGCGTGCACTTTATTCTAATGTGCCGTGGCTTTTCAAAAGCTGATCCCATGTAAGAAATAAAAGGCCAGACAACTGCATTACTGTCCAACCTGTCAGCTCTGTTAAATATAAGCACCAGCCAGCCTGCCAGAGCCTTAAAAGCAGAGCTGGCATAGAGTGGTCCCGGAGTGACAAAAGCAGATAGCTGGAGCTGTGATTTTAGCAAAGGAGAATGGACTCTTAAATGTATTTTTATACATTTACAAGGAGTTCATTCTGCACCACATGAATCAATAATAAGCAGGGTGCAGTAGACCCACGATACAATTATGCACCCTGAAGTAGCTCCCCTGTCACTACAATGACTTTAAAAGTGAACACGCTGTCAAGTGCAATGGCGTTCATGTTTCCCCACTCTCACACAGGACCTGTGTGAAAACACCCGTACTGCACAGGGCCCATCTCATGGGCCAGAACAAAGCACACGATCACGGGGGGGACATTTTCCACATCATACAATTATTAATATCTCATGGACAGACTATGTAAACATAAATGGTAGCATAGAATGTCATGTAACAGCGATGTATGTGTTATAACGAGCAGCATTAGTTCCAATACCTTGCACTGAATATGAAGGTGTTAGGGGGAAGGGAGATTTACAGGGAGCGTTTACAATTTCTGATGTAATTTCTTCACAGTTATTTAAACTGACAAGTTGACTGCTAATGAGCAGAACAACACAGCTTTCACATTGGCGATTGTGGAATTGAACTGTGGGACTTATGGACACCAATCAGATGCCGTAACCCTAAGGTCACCTAAAATAGCATTGGTCTAATTTTCTAAAAATCTACTTCTTTGTTAACTGAGATTATACTAATACATAAATGTACAACTGGCTGAATATATGCGTAAATACTGTATACTGTATTTCTTGGAAAATAGGCCTCACAGTATGTTTCATAGTAAGAAGATGTTTTGGTTTCAATTGTTAGTGCATGTGCAAAAGAGCATTCCATGTCGAGTCTTGATTCTAGGCTAGCTCCCATTCCAACGCTTTCACAGACATGTTTTAATAGCTATGATGAAGATATGATGCAACCTTTGCAACTATAGGCAAAGTGGTTTTACCTATGAAACAATTACAATCTGTTTTGAGTATTTTTTTGGTTGAATTACTTGTTCACTGGTTAATTGGAGAAACTGCAGAACTAATGCAGTGGCAGTACACAGTACCTGTATCTAGCCACTAACTAGCTAGCAAAATAGATTACATGACTGTTTGGCTGCTAATGTGAGAAGAAATTAGTTGATGACACACTACAGAAAGAATAAAGTATTCAAATAAAAAATAATAATATTCAACCCCAATTTCCTTAGCAAACTTACTTTGTTAATGTAATTTATTTTTGACAAATTACACCCATTTCAAATCTGATGACGACAAAACACACTACAAAGAAGATTGAACAGGTGACTGTTTACCAATGCGTAACATCACCATATATTTTAATATAACATTTATTAAGCGTTTGGGCACTGAAGACACCAGTTGGTTCAGTTTAGCATTCAGAATGTTACCTCATTCATCCATTATGCATGTCTTTAGCTGTGCAACTATACAGGGCTTCATTGTCTTTTTTGTTTGTTTGCCACACGTTCTCAATCGTAGACAGGTCAGGAGTATAGGCAGGAGATGCTATCACCCGCACTGTCTGCTTATGCAATCATAAACAGTTTGTTTTTATTCATTTTACTTTTATTTAAACAATCTAATCAATAGAATTTGCGACCTGGCCAAGGTAAGGCAGAAGGTGTGTAACGTTCCCCAGTTCCCCTTCCCTGGAAACTGCCAATTCCTCTTCCTGGACTGACCTGAACTACAATTCCCATTCCCCAGTTCATCTTCCTGTGAACTACAGCTTCCCTGGTCTTGCCTCCCCAGAACTACATTTCCCATACCCGGACTCAATTAGCCATATTCAGTACACCTGCTCACTCCACTCTGTATTTAAGCCACACACTCCTCATTGCCTCTTTGCGAGGTATTGTGAGTATTGACATCTTCTACTAAGCAGTTGTTCTTGTATATTGTTATTCTGGTCTGGCCCATGCTTTGCTGTTTATGGATTTTGTCTTGGATTTCCCCCTGTGCCTTTGCTTGTTTAACTCTGCCTTGTAGCATATATCTACCTGCTAAGAACCAGTTTAGTTTATGAATTCTGCATTTCTGACTGTAATTTAACATAATATATATATTCCAGTTTTAGAATAAACTGTGTTCTTTATATATTTTGGAGTGTTCATTACAAGGTGCAGGTGACATGAAGTTACACACATAGTACAGACATTCAAGTATACAGTTACATTACACATATAAACAGTATTTGGGTCAATTAAAAATACTGTATATTCAGTGCAAATATGTTCTAAAATAGAGAGATAGATTATTTGGAATGTAGAGTGGCAATACAAGAAAAATAACACTGCGATAGGTAAACAAATGATACAAAGACAGCTGTGTATTTGAATATGTGCAAGTTGCATTAAGGCTTTGTTGAGTGTGCTAGGGCATAAATGGGCAAAGAGAGGGGGTAGAGTCAACATGTGCAGCGGTCGATCAGTAGATTTGAAAGTAGTGATGGGGACGGTGGACTCGAGTTTCAGGGATTTTTGTAAATTGTTCCAATTGTTAGCAGCTTAGAATTAAAAAGAGAGGAGGCAAAATGAGGTGCATGCTTTTGTAGCGACAAGGGAGATATACCTGCTCGAGCAAAGGTTGAGAGTGGGTGATGCTATCGATATTAATGAGCTTAGGTAAGGTGGTGTTTTGCCTAGTAAGGACTTGTAGATGAGGTGGTACCAGTGGTTTAGATGCTGGGTGTGTAACGAGGGCCATCCAACTAGTGAGTAAAGGTTGCAGTGATGGGTGTTTATATGGGACATTGGTAACTAAACGGTTAGCACTCTGGTATACTACATCCAATTTTTTGGGAAGAGAGTTTGAAGCAGTTCTGTAGACAACATCACTGAAGTCAAGCATTGGGAGGATGGTCAATTTCACAAGGGCTTGTTTGGCAGGAAGAGTGAATGAGGCCATGTTTTACGGAATATGAAGCCAATCCTAGATTACAGGCACCCCCATAGAGACAGCCAGAGTGTTGATGTATGGCTTCTGCTTTGCATAATAAAGCCTTAACTTGCATCTATGAATGCAGTTGCGAATGGTGTTGACTGGCAAAGGTTTACCAAAGTATTCCAGAGTCCACGTCAGGATATCCATGAGAGACTAATGACGTTTTTTAAGACAGTGACGTCTGAGGGATCGGAGACTCAAGACATAATATTTGATTGCAGTGAGGGTTGTTGTTGGTGACTTGGCTACCACTAAATTAGGTAGATTTGCTTTTCTATGCCAGGGCCATTAAATGTGGAATAGACTTCAGTTGGCAATTTTACTAGATGCTGGGGTGTCCCACACTGTAAAAAATACGGTTTACCCTAACCTTACCCAAAACTTAGCCTCACTCTGTTCCGGTAGAATGGCTATTCAATACGTAAAAAATATTTTGATTGACCATATCGTAAATCCAGCCTGATCTCTCAGAAATCTGTGAAACTGCCACGGATTCTGAAGTTCACGGATTGGGACCAAAATCTGTGGCAGTTTCACGGAAAAGTCTGCGATGGGCGCACAGTGAGACCTTGCTGTTAACTCGATCTAAGCCTTACACAAACCCTTACCCTTACCTTAAACACTCAGAAACCTTGCTGTAAATTCGATCTAAGCCTTACCCATACCCCTAACCTTAACCACTCAGAAACCTTGCTGTAAATTTGATTTATGCCTTACCCAAAGCCCTAACCTAACCTTAACCACTCAGAAACCTTGCTGTTAACTCCATGTAACACATATTATGTCGTAATGTATTGTTTGTAACCATGGTGATAGTGAGCCCTTGCTGTTAACTCGATCTAAGCCTTACCCAAACCCCTAACCTTAACCACTCAGAAACCTTGCTGTAAATTTGATCTAAGCCTTACCCAAACCCCTAACCTTAACCACTCAGAAACCTTGCTGTAAATTCGATCTATGCCTTACCCAAACCCCTAACCCTAACCTTAACCACTCAGAAACCTTGCTGTAAATTCGATCTATGCCTTACCCAAAGCCCTAACCTTAACCACTCAGAAACCTTGCTGTTAACTCCATGTAACACATATTATGTCGTAATGTATTGTTTGTAACCATGGTGATAGTGAGGAAAGAAGGGAAAAAAAAGGATATTTGCAACACGTCTGCATCGCGCTGGAATAGAAAACAAAATACATGTAAAGTGTCCGCATGGAGTCTAACTCGCAATCTTTGGTATGTGAGTCGCATGTTTTTACACACACCCACCATTACCATCCTGCACAGCAAAATCACCAGTGTTAAATCAACTCTGAGAGTGTTACATTTACACAGTGTTTATATACTTCCAATTGGCGCTGTATAAACACTGATAGTGTTAAATTAACACTATCCATGTTGATTTAACACTGGTGATTTTGCTGTGTGTAAAATCTACACTATTTACACTCTGCTACGTCATCATGTGATCCTGTGAAACTGCCACAGATTTAGAAGTTAGGATCTGTGTTTATTTCACTGATTTTTCTGCCATTCCGTGAAACTGCCACGGAGTTTGAAGTTAAGTTTCTGTGGTAGTATCACGGATTTCTGAGGGATCCCAAGTCTGCCTATGTAATGTGGGAAAAATTCTATTATGTACGGTTACCCACATATTGCCAAGCGAATGCATTGTGGTGTTAAATGGTTGGAAAACTTTCTGTGTCAAAGACACCATAGATGACAAAATATGAAATAATGCAAGGTAACCTTGTATGGAGCTTTCCTAGGCACATAATTGTACATAGTGGGCATAGTGTATTATGGTCCTAGCTGTATATTCATTCACTTATGGTAATTAAGCTACCCAATATTACTTCAGTATTTTTAGCTGCACATTGGTATTCAGTGAGCAGTGTGCAATATAGCAGTAAACCACACTCAGAAACTTGAAATTTGTGGTATGACAGTGATCCATCTATACTGTCATGACAAGTATACACTCACCTAAAGGATTATTAGGAACACCAGACTAATACTGTGTTTGACCCCCTTTCGCCTTCAGAACTGCCTTAATTCTACGTGGCATTGATTCAACAAGGTGCTGAAAGCATTCTTTAGAAATGTTGGCCCATATTAATAGGATAGCATCTTGCAGTTGATGGAGATTTGTGGGATGCGCATCCAGGGCACAAAGCTCCCGTTCCACCACATCCCAAAGATGCTCTATTGGGTTGAGATCTGGTGACTGTGGGGGCCATTTTAGTACAGTGAACTCATTGTCATGTTCAAGAAACCAATTTGAAATGATTCAAGCATTGTGACATGGTGCATTATCTTGCTGGAAGTAGCCATCAGAGGATGGGTACATGGTGGCCATAGAGGGATGGACATGGTCAGAAACAATGCTCAGGTAGGCCGTGGCATTTAAACGATGCCCAATTGGCACTAAGGGGCCTAAAGTGTGCCAATAAAACATCCCCCAAAACATTACACCACCACCACCAGCCTGCACAGTGGTAACAAGGCATGATGGATCCATGTTTCATTCTGTTTACGCCAAATTCTGACTCTACCATCTGAATGTCTCAACAGATTTTGGGGCTCATCAGACCAGGCAACATTTTTCCAGTCATCAACTGTCCAATTTTGGTGTGCTCTTGCAAATTGTAGCCTCTTTTTCCTATTTGTAGTGGAGATGAGTGGTACCCGGTGGGGTCTTCTGCTGTTGTAGTCCATCCGCCTCAAGGTTGTGCGTGTTGTGGCTTCACAAATGCTTTGCTGCATACCTCGGTTGTAATGAGTGGTTATTTCAGTCAAAGTTGCTCTTCTATCAGCTTGAAGCAGTTGGCCCTGACCTCAAGCATCTCCTCTGACCTCTAACATCAACAAGGCATTTTCGCCCACAGGACTGCCGCATATTGGATGTTTTTCCCTTTTCACACCATTCTTAGTAATCCCTAGAAATGGTTGTGTGTGAAAATCCTAGTAACTGAGCTGATTGTGAAATACTCTGACCGGCCCGTCTGGCACCAACAACCATGCCACGCTCAGAATTGCTGAAATCACCTTTTCTTCCCATTCTGACATTCAGTTTGGAGTTGATGTGACCAGGACCACACCCATAAATGCATTGAAGCAACTGCCATGTGATTGGTCGAGTATTGCATTAAGGAGGAATTGAACGGGTGTTCCTAATGATCCTTTAGGTGAGTGTATATTTCATAAAAATGTCCTCAAAGTAAACAATGCACCATCCGATAAGTATACATTCTACCTCTAACTACTAGGAACTGAAGCAGTTTGTACATTTTCCATACTCTTCCTTGCGTTCAAGATACTGATTGGATTACAGTTATACTGTCAGAAAAAGAGGTACAATGCAAGTTTTGTACTTTTTTTCTGAGAGTGTATAAAGTGAATAAGCTACCCTTTATAAAGCCCAAGTTTGTCACAGTAAAATTTGGTGCTTGTCAAATTAAAGTCATATTTATGACCCCTATAATTAAATATAACATTATCAATGCTTTGTGCTTAGGAAGGCATTACGAAGCAGCTATAAATTAAATATCATGTAAAATGGGAGCGAAAGCATATACATGTTTTCCTACTACTATTTTGAATGTTTCACAAAGAAAAAACATTTTGTTATACAGCTGCCATAAGTTCCAATTTGTAATAAGACCTATCAGGATTTTTGTCAAATAAATTCAATACTCACGTCCACTAAATTGCCTTGTTTGAATTGATTTACATGCAGTTGCAAAGAGCAGGGTATACAATATAGTTGAAAGATGAGGAACTCTACCATTCCAGTCATTCACTGTAACCATTTTTCTACAAAGTGCTCCAACGATGCCATTACACTATTGAGGTAGAAATATTCACTTTCATCACCCTTCTATTTGAACAGTGGCCATACCCTCAGTTAGACTCTCAATGTGCAGCAATCACAGCCCTTCTATGCATGTGTTCCTATCCAAATAATTTACCAACTGCAATTAGCTGACTGTAGTTGTCATCTCTGGCCCTCGGTGAACTCTGCAGAAGTGGAGTTAATGTATTAAAGAGACTAACAGTTTGCATTAAAATATATATGCATCACTGGTGATTACCCAGACCAGTTGAAATGAAAATGACATTCGCCTAACAAATTAGAAACAATCCTGTTTGACAGTCCAGTTTGCTTAGAACAAATGTGAGACATGGTAAATTGTTTGTCACACTTTCAAAAAAGCGAGTGGAGACAACCCATCCTTTAGTGTGGCGTAATGGCCTCTCGTTGTTAGATTCAATGGAAAAAGCTATTCATACTGGTCTGTGATTGAAAAGAAAATTGAATCCTTTTGATGTTATAAATGTGTCTATTACTGCATTTGCACACAAAATTTCTATGGAAATTATAGAGAAAGGAGTGATTCTCAGGGGGAAATGCTTAGGAATGACATATTGAATTATATTCCCGCCTGAATATCAATATACTGTATGCCTTCCAGAATAACTCCAAAACTATATGATTTTTCACAGCTGTGCCATGGACTGAAAGGCTCAAATTGCAATACCACTGTATATGAAAAAGGTTAATGCATAGATATTTCCTTTCGTCTAATGAACAAGCTCTACAATTTACCTTAAATTATTGTAAACTCTCCATTGCCAGGTCCATGACATGGTACCTTGTCAGCCATTACAAGTACACTTACACATGCCCATGTTTAGATGGTTTCTTTACAGTCAGAAAAACAAATATTTTTGGGAAGCTGTGTGTTACTCCTATTAAAGACAATTTTAAAATGATAACAGTTGTTAGGGGATAGCTATGACAACAATAATTAAATATTGCCAACAGGTACCTCTATGTGACTGTACTGTTGCCAGACCCTCAGTCTATATAAGGTCAATATACCAGGGTTTATACAGTGTTTCATGGGCATGGAGATCTGGAATTTGATGCTCAGAAAATCAAGTACTGAAATAATGACAATAAATTCAAGGCTGCTTTAGAGATTACATTGAGAGAATGTCTGCTTTCCAAGTTATAACACATGCATGTATTATGCAAAGTTGAATGTAAAAAAATAATTGAATGATGTGATACAATTCTCTTGCTTCAACTTTTCAAATGGTGAAGATCAGATGAACGATATGGCTAGCCTACATTGACGAGTTATATGAGTGTCCTGACAGCCCTTCTAATCGCTATCAACAATTCAGAATCTTACATGTGTTCATATTACAGTGAAGTATACACTGAACATTGAGGGATGTTGGAAGTATCAGCATAGTAGCTAGGTAATGCATTATCTACAAAGGAATGTGTGCCAGTTCAGCTATTAATTAGTCTTTTGGCTTTTGGGTAGAAACTATCCATCAGTATTTGTATGTGTGTTGTTGCTCCAGTTACACTGTGACCTTGGATTGAACAAATTGTTATTTAGGTAACTGTGTACCACTCTCTTTAGTGCTGTGTGTATCACTCTCTGTAGTGCTGTGTGTATCACTCTCTGTAGTGCTGTGTGTATCACTCTCTGTAGTGCTGTGTGTATCACGCTCTGTAGTGCTGTGTGTATCACGCTCTGTAGTGCTGTGTGTACCACGCTCTGTAGTGCTGTGTGTACCACGCTCTGTAGTGCTGTGTGTACCACGCTCTGTAGTGCTGTGTGTACCACGCTCTGTAGTGCTGTGTGTACCACGCTCTGTAGTGCTGTGTGTACCAC
>JACXGM010001792.1:0-22751 GCA_016801145.1 Umbra pygmaea | reverse complement strand
TTTGTGCACCACTCTCTGTGCACCACTCTCTGTGCACCGCTCTCTGTGCACCACTCTCTGTGCACCGCTCTCTGTAGTGCTCTGTGCACCGCTCTCTGTAGTGCTCTGTGCACCGCTCTCTGTAGTGCTCTGTGCACCGCTCTCTGTA
Organism: Umbra pygmaea; assembly: GCA_016801145.1. NCBI lineage: Eukaryota > Metazoa > Chordata > Actinopteri > Esociformes > Umbridae > Umbra > Umbra pygmaea. The sequence continues at coordinate 22,603 of JACXGM010001792.1, read as the reverse complement.
GTGCTCTGTGCACCGCTCTCTGTAGTGCTCTGTGTATAACTCTCTGTAGTGTTCTGAGTTCCATCTTATTGGTGTTTCCATGCCAGGCGGTGATTCAGCCAGTCAGGAGTCTCTCGATGGTACAACAGTTTAACTTAGTGAGGATCTTAGTCCTCATGACAAAGCGTCTCTGCCTCCTGAGTGTGAAGAGTCTTTTGTGCTTTCTTCAAGATTTTGACTTCTGTGGGGATCGATCTTGATGATCTGGATCTCAGCCAAGTTGATGAGGATGGTTGTGTGGTATCTTTTCCACACCCTATATTTCACAAACAGTAAATTGGTTTTGTTGATCTTCACATGTGATTACGCACACCACTGTTGTGTCTCAGCAAACTTGATGATGGTATTGGAGCTGTGTTGCCGCATGTTCTTATATGTACAGGAAGTACAGGAGTGGGCTGAGTACACACCCATGTTGGGCCTCCATGTTCAGGGCCAGTGTGTTACCGCTTGAGGCCCCTGATGGGAAGTCCACGATCGAATTGCACAGAAAGATGTTCTCAGCAACTCCAGCTTGGTGATGAGCATGTTGGGGATAATGGTGATGAATGCTGAGCTGTAGTCGATGTCCAGTTATCTCAGACAAGTGTTGTTTTTTACAATTTGCGAGAGTGCGATATGAAAACAATAGCTATGGCATCTTCTGTTGATCTGTTGGTTTGATACAAATCATAGGGGTCTACAGTGTTTGAGATGACGGTTTTGATGTGGGGTATGACCAGTCTTTCCAAGCACTTCAAGGGTATTGGGGTGTATCAGATTAAGAGTATATAATTGATAGCAATTTGGTGTGTGGTGTTAAGAAACTATGATTGTAAAGTTAGAAGTAGTCTAAGGTTTTTGCCAAATTGAATGCGCCCAGCATCAACAACTGCGGAAATGTCAGAAAAGTTCAGCTTGAAACCACAAAACTGATATTTATGATATAAAATATAAGTTGTCTATCATAAGCAACTGGGACTCCCATGTTTTGGGTTTTTGGGGTGAAATAACATTCATTAATCAGGTAGTGGGCAGGCAGGGTTCGATACACAAAACATCAGGTTATAGTGGGCATGTGTTTGGTACACGGAAAGTATAGAAGAGACACTGGGTCAACGGGAAAACAAGGAAACCCTGAAATGACTCAGGGAACCCACAAGACCAACAGGGAAAGAGCACAGGTAAATACACATGGGATAATGGAAACAATGGGAGACACCTGGTGGGGGTGGAGAAGGTAAGACAGGTTAACTAAATTTGGTCGTGACAGCTTCACCCTACTCTCCCCAACCACTGTTTGGATAGCCTCTAATGTAGCAGCCTCTGTTTGTGTAGCATCCTCTGTTAGCATAGCAGCATCTGCTAGCATAGCAGCCTCGGTTAGCATAGCAGCATCGGGAAGCCTAGCAGCCTCGGTTAGCATAGTAGCCTCAGTTAGCCTAGAAACCTCAGGAAGCCTAGCAGCCTTGGTTAGCGTAGAATCCTGAGGTTCTGGCTCAGCACTCAGCCTCATCTTTAACAGTTCCAAAGACCTACAACATCATCTTGCTGCAGATGTTGTCACGGTGCATCGTTCAAGAAATTAGTGCATTTAGCACACGGAGATGCTGTACAGGAGAGTGATGCGGAAGAAGCCTAACACAAACAGAGTCGCTTGAGGTATGCAAACGCAGATATGGACAAGCCAGCTTCATTTAGGAAGAAGGTGCTGTGGACTGATGAAACAAAGAATTGAGTTATTTGGTCATAACTCGGGGCGTTATACATGGCGGCAAAAGAACACAGCATCCTAAGACAAACACTTGCTACCAACAGTCAAATTTGGTGGAGGTTCCATCATGCTATTTTGTGGGGCTTTGTGCCCAGTGCTGGTACTGGGAATCTTGTTGAAGTTGAGGGTCACATGGATTCCACTCAATATCAGCAGATACTCTAGAAAATTGTAGAGGAATCAGTCACAAAGTTGAAGTTACGCCATTGGCTGGATATTTCAACAAGACAATGACCCAAAACACTGCGCAAAATCAGAAGAACAGGTACAATGTTCTGGAATGTCCATCCAAGTCCTCAGACTTTAATATCATTTAAAATATGTTGAGTGATTTGAAGCGGGCTGTCCATGCTCGGCAACCTTCAAACCTAAGTGAAACAGAATCTGTATTAGTGAGGTAGATCAAGTTCGTAAGTAAAGTGGCAAGGCAAATACAGTGGAAGTAATTAACATTGAACATAACTGTGCAAGTAGATTTAGTGGAAATGGCATACAACAAATAAGATATTGTGTGAGATGGTGGGGGGGTCAGCATATTCAATAAACAGGCAAAAGCTCTGATAGTCGTGATTTAAAGGAGGTGAGAGAGACAGTGTTCACGGGTTTCAGAGTATTTTGCTGTTAATTCCAGTCACGTGCTGCTGCGTACTGGAAGGAGTTTAGGCCAAAAGAGGTATGGGCTTTAGGGGTCATTAGGGAGCTGTACCTGCTTGAGCGCAGGTTACAGGTGGGTAGGGCAATGGTGAGAAGAGAGTTTAGGTACTGAGGGGTTTTTCATAGAATTGACTTATATATGAGTTGATACCAGTGGTTCAGGCGTCGAGTGTTTAGTGAGGGCCAGCCCACTAGTGCATATAGGTTGCAGTGATGGGTGTTAAATGGGGCATTGGTGACAAACCACATGGCACTGTGAACTTTATCAGGAGGGAGTTAGAGGCTGTTCTATAAATTATATCACCGAAATCTAGGATTGGTAGGACAGTCATTTTTTACCAATGGTGGGACTGGAATGAAAGTGAACAATCTTACCAGACACCTAGGCATTTTTAGTAGTTCACATAATCCAGTTAGACCCATCCAGAATGGAGATTCTAGTCAGGTTGACGGGTACAAATAATGTATGGTTGAACAGCATGCATTTAGTTTTGCTGGAATTTAGGAGCAGCTGAAGTCCACAGAAGGCATGTTGAATGGCATCGTAGCTTTTTTGAAGGTTGGTTAGCACAGATCCAATGTAGGGCCAGAGGTTTATAGAAGCATGTATGAAACATTTTATTTATGTTGACTGTGTTGTTCCACAGATGCAAAAAACAAGCAGATTTCAGCTGATAGTGCAGGAATAAGGAAAATTCGACAAATTTAGTCAGTGACTGTCAGCAATGCATGGCCAATTGAACTATTGATGTTTGCTTGAAATAAACTACGGTATATCCAATTTGACAGGCCCCACAATAAGATTTTAGCATTTAGAATTTTGTTTGGAGTCTGTTTAGAACACATTTTGGGTTGAGGGAATCTACTGCAATAAGAATACACTTTAATTCACTAAAAAAGTATCCAGCAAACATTCAAGGAACCATGAGACATCATACTAACACTCTGTGAATGTCCTAAAGATACATTTTGTTTCTATGATATTTGGTCTTTACGGGTGTAGAACAGAGCTACTTCACAAAGGAAGCTGCCAAAGTTGTCTACAGGCAATCAAAAGTATTGTACACTAGACAAGTCAGAACTATTGACAATAAGCAGAACATTTAAAACATTTATTGAAAGAGGTCTACCTCAGATTGTTAACCCATCCTTGATCACAAGCTAGTATCTAGACACTACAGTGCAACATTTTTCAATAGCCTGCATGAGTGCATTTAAAAACGACCGTATCCAAGTATGCATACATTTGATGTTTCAACTTCGATGTAAAACATTTTGAAGTCAGCAAAAGCCTTTAATAGCACCTTTTCAAAATAGCTGCAATGATCATAGATGCATTCAAATAAAAAAGATCTCAGGCACTGCAAAGCAACTCACTGTTTCTAACATAGCCACAGTCAATTAATATATTTTAGACAAACTTTTGAAGTCAGACACAAAGGTGTATATACTAATTGCTTAAATTCAAAGGTAGCTACTCACATTATTCTGGTAATGTTAATCAAGGATCAAAAGAATGTCTTTGTATTATACCCATGAGCACTGAATCTCCTTGCATGAAGGCAAATTTCACACATAATGTTTAGCAAATAGAAAAGCAGATGTCTGCTCATAGGCATTACTAAAAAAAAGCAAAAAGTTTCCACCCCACAAAACATTAAACCAAAATATCACCATGATTAAAAACAAATCATTCTGCAAGTTGTGAGTGTGTGTGGGCTTTGGGAAGGGGTGGGGGGCCCTGACAGTTTTAATATTTTCTAGCATTTCATGAAAAAGAAAAAACAAATCCTTCCTTTCCTACCCATGGCAAACTGCATCATACTGAAACTATTGATGGTTTTCAAGCCTATTTTTATAGGGTGTGAACATCCAGATGAATGGTGATATTCGCTGTTAGCATGATGTGTATGACCTGGAGACAAGGGGAAATTAATTAACATGTGATTAGTGAGAATGTGATTGGTTACCTGAGAAGTGTGCCATGGTGTGTTGTTGCCATGTTATGAGTCTATCATGATTAGGGAGTGACATGGGGGTAGAGGATGGGGTGTGTAGGCTTAGGCAGGGCTGCAGGTGTCATAGAGTAGCCCAGACCTGTGAACTCCACACAGTTTCCATTTTTTCTCCTTCTCTCTTTTCATCTCATTTGCATCTTTTTCTGCCACCCTGATACCAATCATCAGCCCCCCTCACTTCTAATTTTCAACTTTCTTTTCCGAGCATCTTTAGTGTTACTTGATTTTGATGAGGCTGGGAGTCTGAAAATTGTTCTTCATCATCCAGCATGTTTAGACTAGTACAAGTGCCAAAGAGGCTTCCAGGTGACAAATGAGGCCCATGGATCCTTCTAATCTAATGCCTTTATATGGGATTTAGTAGCATATTTATCTTCTTCCCTAAAATATATTAGAGAGCACATACCCAGACACAATCTTCTTATTTCTATGAAATAGTGTATATCTCCCAGTGCATCCAGAAATATTTTTCTGCCCCCAACATACTGTCACAGTCTGGTCTGAAGCACAGACATGGTCAGCCATCCAGACGTAATGGTTGATGTGCTGTGCTTACTCTTAATTGCCCTGAGATAAGCGGCAGTACCTTGGGTCTAAGGGGAGATCAACTGAGGCCAGACATCTGGTAAAACACACTGAGACTCAATTAGAAAAGTGTCTATTTCAGACTACATATCTGCATTGATAAATTGGAGAATTCGAAAATTATAGCAGAAAACTACGGTACAATCTTCATAACAGACAGAAAATGACCAGTATGGTTTGTTTCCGTTATACGGTCATCATCTGAAAATGAGAAAGTCAGAGTTGGATATGAACCATCAAAACATTAATATACAAAAATGTATCTAAAATCAATATATATATATACACACATCTTTAAACTACAGTAATAAAATCCATACATTTTGTGTTTATTTGTATGCATGTGTATACACGTGTGTGTATAATTGCAGTATTTGTAGTTATTAGTGTCTGGTGTGTGCAAGGTTGGATGCACAAAGAGCCTGATTATCGAATGTTTAATCCAATTAATTTATAGGAGCAGAAGAATCATCTGAATACATCAGGCGAATCCTGATAGATGTGTACTGTGAGAGCACTCACAGATTAAGTTAAATTGAGACACAATATAATAATTATAAATTGACTCAGGAGACTAGACAGGGATAATTTCTCTTGGTGCTATTCTTCTGAGAAGCAACATGTTTGTATTAATCACAAGTTACCAGATAAATAGGGTTGGGGATTCTCCACAAACTTTGCCCACTGAGTTGTGTAAGAAAATGCTGTGATTCCTTGATTAAAATGCTCTTCAAAGCCATGAAAACACTGTCTATACAGATACCTTGAGATAATTCAAAGCTCAACCACATGTTACAAATTAAACAGAGAAGACATTCCAAGGCCTCTCATACCAATGTGTTATTGCTCAATAAACTTGTGGCACAATCATTTTATCACATTAGCTGGAGAGATTACCAGTAATTGATTTTAGTCAAATTGTCTCAATATTCAAATGAGGACACTCACACAGTATGTTTAATGAAATTAATTCTAAAGTATAAGCTATTAGCGTTGTCTGAATAGCTCCTGTATAGTATTGCTGTTTATTTCTTTACTTCTGGCAGGATGATTTTAGATCATTATAGTTTAGCATGTACATTATTTTTATTTCTATTCCAAATGTTAAATTCAGTTTAATTTAGTTTCTGTTAAGACATTCTGATAGTTTTTCTGTTTTATATGGCAAAGCCTGGTGGTGCTGGGCCAACTTGGATTGCTCATATGGCCATGGTTCTAAAGACGCTGCACACGTTAATCTCAGACGAGAATAAACCTCAAATTTTAGGAAGTTATGCCTCTAAGAAATCTATTTGTTTTATGTAATTTTTGTTGATGTCCATTGTGTGTGTAGCGAAAAACTGGAGTGAAAGCATGGCTGGCATCAACGTATTGCTTTTTATTTGTCTCATCTGAATACAAAGTAGTTGTAACTGTGCGTTTTCTACCCTTTCAACTCACTATTAGTTAAAAAGCTTAGTTGTGTGGTGCTGTAGCCTGTCCTGAATTAAAACTTAGTTATTTCATTTTTCATTCCATTTTACCTTTATTAACCATAGATTATCTCCAAATAATTTGCCACATCAGTGTTACCGTACTGAATTAATTTGCCCGTTTAATGACAATGTGGCAACAACCTACATGCAAAAAGCCATGTGACATTTTATGATATTTCTTCATTGTCATTTCGCACATCCTTAATGGATGAATTAGTGAAATAGGAAATATAATCCAACTGATTCTGTTACACAGTTTCTTCTGTCTTGTGTACTTGTGTTTGTGGCAGACTTTTGCCTGCTCAAGTTAATTATTAAACTAAAATTAGATTTGATTTCTTCCAGTCAATTTGACCAGCAGTCAATTATTTAACAGTCTTTTTAAGTATTTTATTTGCTAAAAGCTGGCTATAGCCATGTAACGATCCAGACTCCAGACATCACATGCCTCCTCGCAATGGCGGTTTGCGCCCTGGCTCTGACTGTGCACTTTCTCTATCCCCTCGTCCAAACTAGGTTTTGAGGAAAGTGGAATCTGACACCTCACTAACCTCTCCATGCCTACAACTCACTGCTCTATAGTAGTTTTGTTGAAAATGTCAATCACTTGAGGATCGGTGATATACAGTACTTGATCACTTCACATTAACTAAATATTCAGTTTTGTCTGGGGGCACTTGTCTCTATCTGGATGCAATATGAAAGAGAAGTTCTGGCTAAATTTAGCAAATTTTTGCCATAGATTAGAACAACAAAGGCAATCAATAGGTTTAGGTAACACTCGCCAGGAAAACCAAAAACTTCAGCAAGCTGTCGCTATAGCTGGTTTTATTTGTTCTGATATCGTTACCAATAAAGGGTAATAGTCTGATTTTACAATAAGGTAGCCAGTCACTTTATGCATGCTTATTATTTTTTTTATGACGGAACAGAAATTTGCCACATTTGTTGTAAATTCAGTGCATTTGGTACACACAGCGTGATGTGTACTGGTTGGTTGACACACCTTCACTTCAGCCAAAAAGTTTCATTATTTTCAACTTTTTCCACACCCTCTCCTCTGCAACCCATGCTTCGCTTCACATGCACTACTCTTTCTCACCGCTTGGTGCCTCCCAATTCGTCTTCCACCATAGATAAATATAGTGAGGCAAAGTGTACTTGACCACGCCCCCAAGTTGGGTACAAAATGTTGGGTACATTCCCATGTTAAAATGCTTACATTACATATTACCCTATGATGGCTATATTTTACTAGGTGTGATTCTATAAACATGTTAGATATGATTGAATGAGCCCAAAATCACATGAAATGCGTTCTGAGGGAACTATTTGTGTTTTGAACTATTTTGTTCAACCAAAATATATGTGAAATATGAACGTATGAGAGTGTCAATTTCATTCGTATTGAACTAAATCTAACACTTGAATAACGTTAAATATGAACATATCAAGATCATGACGTAGCATGTAAATAGTGTTGATTTTGTTAGGGTGGATGACGGGGACGGTGGATGGGCGTATATATCCACAAATTTCATGCCAGTGTTTGCGAGTTCAAATCCAGGTGGACACATCGTGTGTGTTTTGTTCTACATTGCTGTGTGATGCAGACAGGCGATTGTCGGTTTTTTGAAATGTTAACCCTAACCATAATCCTAACCTTAACCTCAGTAACGTCATATCTAACTTTAACCGTTAGTAACGTCATGCCTAACCTTAACCATTAGTAACATCATGCCTATCCTTAACCGTTATTATTCTCATGCCTAACCTTAATTGTGAATGTTGCTTTATAATTTTAAATGCTATAGAATGTATGGAATGTGTGGAATGTTCTCGCATGAATCCGCTAAATGAAATGTGCAGGGGCAACGTAATAGAAGTACGAATTAAGTCTAATAGCAAAACGTGCAGTTGAAACGTAAAAACACCTTAAATATGTTCGCATCTATAACGTAATTGAAGTTTTCTAAATAGTTTCCTGAGAACGTAATTTGGGAGAAATTCTGAGATACGGTTGTATTTAATGTACTTGCATGCTATTTTAATCAACATACGACATCATACATAAAAACATTTTCATTCCATGTCTCAAAATCTTTGCATGAACTGTCTCACGGAATGCACATCACGATTCTCAGCAACTAGCTCATGCTGCTAGAAGTTATTGCATGTTATATCTAGCTAGAGAGAGAAATACATGTACAACTACATTTAAAAACTCCAAAAAGACTACAACATGCACACCAACCGGTCACTTCAGTGGGAACTCGAGATGAGTATGACTGTCCACTCAGTCGGGTTGTCTTTTATGTGGATCTTTAGGATGCTGTTAAGGCCAATCCATAATCCACAGATTGTACTGCAATGTGGGCATTGGAAGCTTGAGTTGGTATGTGATTCTCTGTTTGTCCTAACAGTGCTGCTGCTTTGCATCTGCGGCACGGCAGAGTTCTGTTTTGTGGTATGCTGCACCTTCCTGAACTGCTTTTCTCCAGTAGTCCCTGTTCAATGCATAATCCTCCCAGTCAACGGATGTGATGTTAAACATTTTCATGGCCACCGTGGGCTCACTGTCCTTCTTTTAACTGAAAGTGCAGGATCTGCTTAGTGAGACGGTTGCGGATGACATGGCCTGTCCATTGGAGTTGGTTGCATTATGATAGTAGTGATGCTTGGCATATTTGTTTCATCCAGAATGCTGGAGTTTGTATGTTTGTCTTCCCAGTTGATCCTAACAATTTTTCTTAAGGCTTTTTGATTGAATAGTTCCAGGGATCTTTTTGATAAGTGTCTGCTGTAAGTGGTCTAGGATTCCGCCCAATACAGCAGAGTTGGAAGAATCACAGCTCTGTAAACCAGGTGCTTGGTTTGAGCCCTTGGGTCTCGGTCATCAAAGACTCTTGTCCTGAGTTTGACATAGGATCCGCTGGCACAGCTCAGGTGATGGTTAACCTCAGAGTCTATATCGGCTTTGGAAGAGAGAAGACTTCTAAAGGTAGGGGAAGTGGTCCACGCTTTCCAGAGTGGTGTTAACCACTTTGATGATGGCCTGGAGTGATGGCTTGTTGAGTGGTGGTTGATACAGAATCTGATTTCTCTTGATGTTCAAGGCCAACTCCAGGACACTCTATGCCTTAGCAAAGGCATTTAGGATGCCCTGGAGGTCTTCAGGCAAGTGTGCTGCAATGGCGTTATCATCAGCGTATTGCAGCTCCCTGATGGTGGTATTCCTGACTTTGCACTTGACTTTGAACCTTTTAAGGTTGTCAGTCCTGTAAAGGATTGGAATCCCCTATGGCAACTCTTGGCTGCAACTCTTGGCTGCAACGAATATGGTAAATAGGGTAGGTGCAATGATGCATCCCTGTTTAACCCCAGTTTCTACAGTAAATGGCTCAGATTCAGAGCCACTGTTGCTGAGCACACTGGCTGACATGCCATTATGCAATAGCCTCAGTACACTGATGGATTTGTCATGACATCCATACCTTGATAGTATGCTGTACAGTGCCTGATGATCCACGGAGCCAAAGGCCTTTGTGAAGTCTAGAGAAGTCTAGAAAAGGTCATGTCAGTTGTTCCCCTAGATGGACGGAAACCGCACTGTGATTCATGGAGTGCCTCTTCAGATAGTGGTAGCTGGCGGTTGGTGAGGACATGAGCAAGAACTTTGCCTGTTGTTAACAAGAGCAAGATGCACCTGTCATTTCCACATCCAGCCTTGTCTCTTTTCTTGAATATGGGAACAATTTCGGCATCCCGGAGCTTTGAGGGGAGCTCTTCCCTTTCCCAGATCTTGACGAGTAGATGGTGGATGTGGTGCCTGAGCCTTGGTCCTCCTTCCTTTAAGATCTCCGTGTTGATCCCATCAGGACCAGCGGCCCTGTTGTCTCTGAGATTCCTGATGACATTGTGAACCTCATTTAAGGTAGGAGGTTTCCCCATGTCTTCTCTAATGGGACTCTGCGGGACATGATTGGCAATGTCTGACTCAGCTACATTATCACGGTTCAGAGGTTCCTGAAAGTGCTCCTTCCAATGTGCCAGTCATTGTCTTTTAGAAGACTCTATCTTTTGAGTGCAGGCGATTTAAGCTGTGATGGCTACAAGTACTGTTTTTTTACCCAATAATAAAGGGACAATGAAAATCAGCGATCAGGGCAGCCAATCCCAGTGAGTCCTAATCCAGCATCACAGACTGCTGTCATAATGCTCGCACACATACGTAGCTGAACGTGGCAAACCAAAACTCCACACAGACAGTTAAGACTGAAATCATGAATGATAATCCTGTAAGTGATTTGATTATGTTTATCTCTCCATAATTAGTTATTGTACAATATTATCATTTTGTATTATATCCTATATCAAAAGTTGCATTAAGTAGATACCCACTGTAATGATTAGAAGAGTACGTTTCTCAATGTTTCTTGCTAGCTTTCTGGGTAAGCCAAATGTGCTGGCAGCTAACAGCAGACTAGTGATGTGTGAATTCTGAACGAACAAGTTTTTTCAGTGAACTGGTTGTACTGAATCGCTGCTCTAAAAGATTTGTTCATGGAAATCACTTCTGCACAAGTTATGGTAATCACAGAGATTTTGCCTATAAAATCACACAGAGTTCAGTCAAGATTCGCTTTCAACTCCCCCCCACAAGCCTTAAAGAATCTCCGTCTGATATTCAGAAACAGTCCTGCGCGCAACAGAAAGTGAGAAAGAGATTATAAACCCAGACTTGGTGAACAAAATCCAATCAGCAAAGAGTTTGTATGACACGTCAGGAATACTGCTACACACATTTGCCAATACAAAAAGTAAAATTATTATCAATGAAGGTTATTTGTGTTACTCCTTATGTTAGATTATGAAAAGTTGTGTTGGAGAATTTATAATGTAATGTTGGACACACTAATTAAAGCATTTAAATTAAATTAAATTAAAGTAGACAAAGGTTTACTTTATGAAGACTAAATAATTTGCTTATTTTGGAAAAATATATGGTTAATCTGTTTTTGTGTGCTGGAAACATTTAATTCAGTGCTGTAATAGAAAACTATATAATTCCATTATGAGATAGAGATAGAATTAAGAAAGAAAACACAAAGATCAATTAATTGATTCAGTGTGTGAAAAGATCAGAATCTTTTATTAAATGAACTAAATGGGTCAGTTCAGTATAGTGATTCAGAATGTTCATCACTACAGCAGACCTAGCAGCTAGACTAGTTATTCAAAGCTACCTTTAAAAACCTACTTGCCCAGTTAATGATGACGAGTCTTCAAGTCTGTTAGTTGATTAAAGTTCATTTGATTTGAGCATGAATGAGTGGGTACATGAGAGCTTGGTAAGATACCTAGGAAGCTAATCATGGAGAGGAAGAGGAAAAAGAAAGCTCATCAACTTCTTTCAAGGGTAAATTGTGCTTATGACAAATTAGCAGTTGTTGGGGTAAAATGTAGATTGGCTTAGTGAACCTTGATTATTAACAGATGTCTTCATGAAAATGTATTTAATATAGCCAAAGGTTTTACCATAATGTAAACAATATTTTGTACCACAGAGTAAAGTTAAAATGGACAGCTGACCACAGCTCAGCCCAGTCCAGCCATGTACTGTACAGCCCAGCTCAGATCAGCCGAGTATATTTCAGCCAACTAAAGCCCAACCAAGTACAGGGCATTAATTCAGGTTCAAAGTAGTTTTGCTGAATAGTTGTCATCAGATTGTGCTACTTTTGTGCTTCGAAATGACACATAACAGTAAAACATCTTAATGAACCCAAACCAAATGAAACATAATACCGAAATAATACAATAGCCTATGTACTGTAGCATACCAAACAAATAGACGAATTGCTCATAAGTCATCGTTCAAAGACTTTCATATCTTAGTATATTCATGTTGTAGGTTAACTAAATAATCAAAGCAATAACATGCCACTGAAAATGTCTGTGTATGGCCCTAGATAAAGGTTTATTAAATGTTTCCCCAAAGATGTTGGTTCGGATCATGGATTGACTAATTTGAATCAAAGTAAAACTTCTACCACATAGGTGCAGTCTTTTCAGATATCATTATTATTCAATCCAGGGGCCATTTGTTTTACAAACTTTTATAACTACATTTTAGGGGACCCCCCCAAGAGTCTTAAGTCATATTGAACCCTGACTGAAAGTTTGGAGAAACATAAACCGATTCAATTAGGACAGAACTAGCTCATGTGCGTGTGCGCTTCACAAAATATTAGGACAACCAATTTCAATACAATAGGTTAAATCAGCAGTCATTAACCAAATGTACCACTCTTTCACATTATGCTAAACAATTAATGATCAATTTATATAATCCCCTTTCGGATTGAATGCTTTTTGTTGATGCATTGAACATCATCTGTTAAAAAGTAAATAGTACTCTAAGTAGTTTTTGAGAATAATACTTTGTACTTTTACTTAATTAACACCAGTAATTGTAGTTGAGTAGTATTTCAGTAATGTAACAGTACTTGTACTTGAGTACAGATTTTCAGTACTCTTTCCACCACCACTCAGAACCGGAGTGAATGGAATGGTGCGCAACTAACAAAACCAATTGTTTTTTTGATTTGCACACATTCCATTCACTCCGGTTCTGAGCGTAATACGAGCCCGTCCTCCCTAATTAAGATCCACCGACCGCGGCTGATTGATTGAGATATATATATATATATATATATCAATCAGCTAATGGTAATTACCGTATTTCAGTGAATATACCCCCCCGTGCATTACTCGTTGGCGCTCTATATAGAATGTTTTTACACCAGATAACTACAGTCATTATTTTTGTTTTGTAGTGTTGTTATAGATGGTTAGAGAACCAAAGTGGCATACGAAATAAATTGTGGTTCAACATGAATTTAACGTACCTATACGTTATTAAAGTGATGTTTTCATGTCTGAATAGCCGAGTCTCACTGGTGAAAATAATCACCAACTAGTGTCTGGATAAATATCAACATAATGTCAAAAATCAAATAGGCTAATTGGCATCCAAACAGAAAAACTATAATTGTTTGTTTTCATTGAGTACTTGCGTACAAACTGGACAATTACCATAGGTATATAATGCTAATCTAGAATTAAGTAAAAAAGGAAGAAAAATGATATACAGTTAGATCACATTGGCTACTCAATTATACAGCACATATAAGTTTATGTAATTACCACCCAAACCTTTAATTCTATTTTAAAACAATTTTATTGGACAGATGAACACTGTGTGTGGAATTCCAGCGGAATTCAACGTGCCTGTAGCAGCGGCGACAAGCGGCGGCAGGCCTATCACCCCCACGAATAAGCTTAGCTCTCCCATCATTTGAATGGTGGCCAACCCTCACTTTCTCTTGCCTGAAGTGCCTGAAAACATATTTAAGAAACAATATGGGAGATGCTCAAAACCGTAATGATGTGCAGTTTGAACGATCAGTCACAACTCCTTTTATTAGTGACTCGTTCAATTGTGTCGTTAATTTAATATAATTTCGTTATAAGTTCTCCTCCAGCCCAATACTCAAAAAACAACGGCTGTTTGCTTTACGTTTTCTAAATTAAATAGATCAACCTGCTCCTGTAGCATCAAAAATACATGTTTAATGTAATAATTGATGCAGCTATAATGAATAAATGAATTGTTCTTTATTTGTTTTCTAATGCCAATACAGGACACTAAGCACGTCACCAGACTTTCAAAACACTCAGGGGTCAGACGACCCATGGTGGGGGAATTGCTTGTGTTTAATGAGATCTATATTTTTTTTAATCCATATCACCATCATGTCATTCTTTGGAAAATATATAGCATATAGATTATATCACACTGATATGGAATGGCACACATTCTCCTCACAGAGTATCTCTCTTAACTCATCAGATCCAAATTTAAAATGTACAGCAGAGAGAAATCTAGAAAGGATAGGGATTTTTACACATTACCATTTGTAAAAACGTTGATATTTTGGAAACTATACCATCTACTTTAAGCCGCAGAGTATCACACACTTTTATGGGCAGACAGTAATAATCAGACACCTCATACAGGATATACCAGTTGATCAAATCCTTAGATAACAACGTAACATCAGGACTGCAATTACTACAAATACTAGAGTGTTTTATCATTCGAGAACTGGGAATAAATACAAAATTTGAATAAAGGACCCTTCATTCTATAGAGACAGCAACGGACTGGCCAGTCTGGATTTTGGGCAGATGCCAGAGGGGCCACGCAGATGTCACTTTAACTGTAAACCGCAAACTGTATCATTTCCCTCTGCCCGCTTTCCGGCGTCAATAGTAATGTCCTTGCGCTGACGGGGCCAGGGCAGTTTTTTGTCCCCAGTCCATCTTTGTAAAGACAATACATTAAAACTCATCGCCCTGACATCCACTGAAAATGTTTGGTGTGAATGCTAGGTCTATCTCCCCCTACATACCTGTCTCCCTAGCTTCTGCTTCCTTTTGTCCTGTCAAAAAACTGAGAAAATCTGCCAAAAATATCTTACAAATAATAAGAGTAAGTAATAAAAAACTATAGGAAATATGTTATCACCTTCAAACAATTATGATAATATTTATGCTGTATAAATATTGCTGAAAGAGATCCAATGACTGTATCAATAAAGGACATCCACAACTACAGTCGTATACAAATGTTTAGGCACCCCTGACCATTTCCATGATTTTCAAGGGACTGTACATATTTTTGTTGTTGCTCCCGGTAAATTTGTTTGTGGAGAGTGAGGCCAGATTCATGACGATGAACAGAAAACATGCAATATGCATCAAAATAAAATTAGACAGGTATAAATGTGGACACCCCAACAGAAATATCACATCAATATCAAATATTCAAATCACCCCACAGATTTTCAAAGATATTCAGGTCTGGGGACTGGGATGGCCATTCCAGAACATTGTACTTGTTCATCTGTTCAAATGCCAGAGTAGATTTTGAGCAGTGTTTTGGTTCGTTGTCTTGTTGACATTTCCAGCCCCGGTGTAACTTCAACTTTGTGACTGATTCTCTACATTATTCTCAAGTATCTGCTGATTTTCAGTGGAATCCATGCGACCCTCAGCTTTAACAAGATTCCCAGTACTGGCACTGGCCACACAGCCCCACAGCATGATGGAACCTCCACCAAATTTTACTGTGGGTAGCAAGTGTTTGTCTTGGAATGCTGTGTTCTTTTGCCGCCATGCATAATGTCCCTTGTTATGAGTAAATAACTCCATCTTTCTTTTATCAGTCCATAGCACCAAATGGAATCAGTCCAATTCCAAAATGAAGCTGGCTTGTCTAAATGTGCATTTGCATACCTCAAGCAACTCTGTTTGTGGCGTGTGAGCAGAAAAGCTTTCCATTTCCTCACTATGTTCCTCACAGTGGACACTGACAGCTTAAATCTCTGTGATAGCTTTTTGTAGCCTTCCTCCAAACCATAATGTTGAATAAAATATTGGCTAATGTGATTTCATTTTATTCAAATTTAAAAAACGTCCCAAATTTTCAGGAATACAGGTTTTATCACTACAAATGATGTTGGTAGTGCTCCAATAAGGAACAAGTATTTGTCTAGGTTCCATCGCTAATGGGTAGATTAAAAAAATACATATCATGTTGATTAATATGATGACTTCATTATAAAAACCCTGTGCTAACTAGATTACAGAAACAACAACTCATGTTTCAAATAAAGGGAGACACTAAGGACAATCTTTTTGATGCTGTCATAGGAGCTCCCTGTATTCTCTTTGGCATGCAAATGTAATCACAAATGTTAAACATATGAAATGTTTAATTAATACTGGAAAATGTAGATAACTCACCCTATAATGTGACAACTAAACCCCCCTGTCTTTAGTGCACAGAGTACAGTATGTTTGACCGCTTTTATCCCCTTGTCGAAATATGAAATCAGGATTAAAAATAAGTATTTATTTAGAAAAAAAATGAAAACCAATCCATTCTCCACAATCTATTTGCGTATAGCCTATATCTATACATTAATTTAAAATGTATCCTTTCCTTGAAATAAACACACATTGTAATCAAATCCATTACAAATTAAACATTGCCTTAAACTATATGAACGAACTTGAACATGAACAAAACTGTAAATTAAAATATCATTCAAGACATTCAGAGAATGTTGTAGAGAAGGTACTATATAAAAATTTAGCTATAGAATGGTCCTCAAGATGTCAATTGCGGGTCAAGTTAATTATGTATTTTGTGAAAAAAAGCCTAACCCTGTCGAACTCGTACAATAATGCATTGATTTTGTAAAGAGATTGCGAGTTTAATACATGTACCTAGAGTGACTGGAACAGGTGGTCAATCATTGTCCCATTCATTGTCATCATTGTACCATTCTCAGACCCTGATGAGTACAGAGACTATGAAATAATATGTCATTGTTCTGGCTAATTACAGCATGTCACTGACACGAATTGATTAGCATTTTAAACAAAACAATGATCGACAACAATTGTTATAAATGTCATTAAATATGAAATATAAAAGGACAGGACAGCGTTTCCCTTTAGATATATTTTTATAAACAAACCTCAGTTGAAATAACCCACAGGGCATTTCTTAATCAAATGCTTATTATTCATCAAGTTATTCAGATATATATGCATATTTTACATTTGAGATGTTTTCTCTCCCTTTCTCTCTCCCTTTACGATTATCAATTTGTTATTTTCCAGTCTTTTTCAAGGTCTCTCTCTACCAGATCACCCAGAAATTAGAGGGGGTTTGAAGAGAAAGAGAGAGGAAGAACTGAAACAAGGCACCAGTATGAAATATGTGAAGTAACAGTTTCTGACTGCTTTCTCCTTTCAGTTATTTTCCAGTGGAAATGGTGCAGGGTTCGGTTACTTCCTGCATATCTTACAGCCTCCCTCCTCAGTGTCTTTATCTACAATTCTATTTATTTACAGATCACTGGAGGAACATCTGCTCCTACACTTGCCTTGAATCTATGAAGTGATGTTTTGCAATATACCATTTAATTTTTAATGCATATATTCAGTACTCCTTCAAAACACAAGAACTTTAATAGAAAAGAGCCTTTTGATGACAACTAAACAACATCCAATAGCCTGGAATTCAAGGGGATAAGCAGAGCTGTATCAAGAAAACAACTAAAGGATAAACACTGGAAAACTTTACAATATAAATATATATTCTGTACATATCAGATATATAATATTAACATGAATCGTGCACTCACATAGTCTCAGAGACGAATAAACAAGTCCGGATAAATGTAGGAAACCAAAAACATGTCACAGAAAAAAAATGATTGGGCCACTGTTTTGTGATGTACCGGTAGATGAAAGACTGAAGTACCATGGCCAATAACATGGCCATTTTTTCTGATAACAGTCAGTATAGTAATGTAGTCAACATGAGACATGTCTTTCTTAAAAAAAAAAGGGTTATATGTTTGACGTTGGACAAATTCTTCCAGGGATCAATATTGGAAAATATTAATTTCATTTTAGGCCAACATATTGTACACTGTATGGTCAAAAGTATTTGTACACCTAATCATCACACACATATGAACTTGTTGGATATTCAACATGAAAGGGCCTTCCCCAAACATTTGCCACAAAGATGGAAGCACCCAATGTCTTTGTATCCTGTAGCATTAAAATGTCCCTTCAACGGAACTAAAGGTGGTAGCTCATTTCTGTTGCAAAAGCGAGTTGAACCAGTTGTTGTGTCCAGTCACACAAGTTGTGCTCTCATAGTTCTAATCTATCTTCAGTCCTATTCTGTTACACCTTCAGGTTTGACTAGAATGCTGGTCCCTGAAACTCAATGTCCGCCTAAAAAACATACCCAAATGTAACCTCTTGTTATATTGGACCTGAAGTAAGGAGACATATATGCTTGATTTTTTTTAAAGGAAAGACTTTGACATTTGTGGATATGTAAAAATAATTTAGAGTAAGTGTACACAGTGAATCTGGCACAAGATAAAAGAAAATACATTATTTTCTCTACATCATCTTTTAAATGCAATTATAAAGCCAGATATCTAATCATGTCCCCAAAGAGAGGACAACATGTGTCAAAGATTTAAGAATGATAGAGTCAACAGCCAAGGAGCTATTGACTATTTTGTAAGAGAACCCAAGTGTTCTTCACGATTGGGCCCAAATGTACTCAAATCTTCCTAAGGGTCCAAATTCATCATTTTCAAATTAATAACTGAAAAAACATGATATGGCTACAAAAAAGTTTATATTTTTACAAAACACACCTATTCTGCGGCCTATAATGCGGCATAATAATGACAACATGTAAACAACTGGATTAGAATAAGATATAACTTATTTTACTCACCAATCTGAAAAAGGGATCTTTCCCTTCCAAAAACATCTCCTCGTGGTTTAGTGAAAATGTAACATTTTGCTGTGGTAGCTTGCATCAACAAGTCTGTGTCACTTTGTCTGCAAATCTCTTCCAAAGCATAGATAACATTTATTTCTGTTTTTCAAAAAAGCTTTAAGACCTTTGGAGGCATTTTATAAAAGCTTTAAAATGAACAAAGTCGAAAAACAAATATCTTTTGCATCTTGAACATCGCCTGCGAAATGCATAAAAGTTGGGAGTGCGCGCCGGGTACGCATGCTTGTAGTTTGTTGTTTTTGGCTCACAAGAATCAACCAAACATTTCTGAAAAGCCCAGCTCATTGGCTGTCTACCTAGGTTGAATTCAGATGATTCGTTTATGATTTGATGGATTTACGGTCAATCAAGTGAGTGCCGATCTAGTGAATTAGCACGTCCCAGATGTGAAAAGACGCAGCCTATGTCAGACATATAGTCATGTTATTATGCTTTCCTGGAGTGTAGAAAGATGAATCAGGGGCCTATACTATGAAGCAAGATTTGGGGTTAGCGAGGTAACTTCAGGTTTAACCCTGGGTTTTCAGTATCACGATGTTGGGTCTCCTATTACCCGGTTACATCGCCATGGTAACTTACGCTGCAAACCTAACCTGCCTCGGTGCAGGTTATAGTCGAGATAACCGATTAACCCGAACAAAAGCATTGCATACTGATCAATCAATTCACGATTGAAAAATGGGTCACCATTCTGGGAGTCGCCATTGGCTTTCTCTGATGAGATCAGCGGAGGGAGTGACGTGTCTTCTTCAGCTTATTGAGCCATATGTGCCAGTGCAGTGCGATACATCGAAGTTGTGCGCTTACAGTTCCACAGACTTTATGCATAGTGTTGCATTTGTTTGTGACAGGTATTTTAATGTATGGTCTGTTTGATACGGACCAACATCAATGTATCCCTTTTCACTGTAGAGACAGTACATACATTTACTATCGTTCCTACAGAACTTGTGGAACAACCAAGTATTTTGACATTGATGAATTTACACCCCCTGTACATTTGTATTTTTTCCCATGACCGTTTCACATTGTCAGGGTTGCAAATGAAATAATATGATAAATGAAATTGTACTACAATGTGTACACATTGGTTTAATGGAATACACAATTGTTAATATAGTGAGTGATATGATATCGATGAGCCTAAAGGCATTTATAAATAGTCTACATGGGTGGCAATGTATTCCCAGCTTTCCTTCCTGCTTTATTTCTGGAATATATTTCTTATGCTCTTCATATATCTTGAAAATTATCATTTACTACAGTTGATCGAAATATGCAGCTCTCGTAGACTTGTCTGTGTCTGCGATTGGTCCGGTGGTGCACACCCTGCCCCTTTTATGTGACCACGCTCGTCACTAGGTTGGGAAATCCTGGGTTGATTTAACGAATTGTTAACCACCATCGTGACATCCCTTGTCTAGATCGCTATCATCCATGAATAATTACGCATTTATCAAAAACTTTAATTCAGTCAACGTCCAGATCATATGTGATTCCAGGATGTTTGTTCTGAATATGGTAGCCGGTGGCCGGGTGGGACACCTGACTCAATTTTTTAAACTGCAGCGTTTTCACTACAAATTCCCAAACAAACAGGAGCGCAGGTTCAACAGTGCGCACACATGAACACGAACCACAGTGGAGTGATATAAGCTTTGCATGAGATCTAATGTAATTTTTCTGCTCTGCCTGCCTAGAAAACTCAGACCAATCAAAACTCTTGTTACAAGTCCACAAGTGTTGAAGCAACAATGCAAGATCAGTGATTTGCTGTTAAGATATTAAAATATATGACGCTACAACATTGTTCGCCCATTTTATCTGATGGCCCAATTTAGCTGACTTCACCCTACTTAAAAAAATACAACGTGGAAGGTTTAATAAAATAATTAATTCATTTGAAATGCACTTCAGGTTCTCGTTAATAGTTTTCAATGACTGTAGCAGTAACCTCAGTCAACACCGCATTTTCCTTTACAATCGATGCCTGATTTTAAACTTCCAAGCGGTTGGCCTGCACCTGAGACCTGGGGCCTCATTTATAAAACTGCGGTGGATTTGCGTCAGAAGGGGCGTACGGACGAAATATAGGACGTGCGTACGTAAAGAAATATTCAGATTTATAAAACTGTGCGCACGCACGTCCTACGCTGTTTTCCCTTCATAAATCACAATCAACTCTAATACGTGGCGCAGCTTTTGCGGATGTATGTCACGCCCATAATTGTCCATAAATAGTCAGTGAAACGCCCCGAAATTAATATTCATTGATTGAGAAATCATGGCATACACAGTAGTGAGGAAAACCAAAAAAGCAACTTCACTCAATGTCAAGTAGAAAATATTGTTGGCGAGGTGGGAAAGAGGAGGAAAACGTTGTTTTATGCGCACAGTGTGCCTATTACGAATGGCGAAAATGCGTTGGAGTGACAAAAGGTTGCAGACGCTGTGAATGCCGTGGTCGAAATAAAAAAAGTGGTCAGATATCAGTCGATGTCGAAAAGCGTCTATAGCGCTTCATCGCGAAAGTGTCTGCCACGGGTGGGGGAAATGGGTAACATTAGAGCAACATGTCTGCATCACAAATTATTTGGACATTGGTGGAATAAAAAAAATGCTTTCGATTAATGAAAGCATTCTCATTCGGTCTCCTTATGGCAACATGAGTGCAGTCAAAAGCATCGATTACATTTGGGATACCGGACATAGCTGCAAATTGTGCTTTTTGATTGCCTGTTCACCCGCCGTGTACGGAAACTTCATGTACTTATGCGCCAAGCCTATTATACAGACTAACACGTCTCGCATAACTCGGCTGAGATATCCCTCACTTGTCAGTAAATTCCATCTGGAAAGTGCAATGTCGCCAGAAATCCTGTTATGAGTGATATGAAAGGCGCCAATAAATAATATTTATTATTAGGCTATTATTATAATTATTATCTTCTAACATTGCAAGGCCAGCTATTGTGCGTCATTACGCATTGTGATGGCAAGGCTTTTCATAACCATCCATTTGATTGTATCTGATAATCTACAGATGTATTAATCTAATTGTAAATGTAAAATAGTTCTGCACAAATAGAAAATCTTGAACCTTTCAAAATGGTTAAGACATGCATCACGATGGAACACATTTAAAAATAAAACAAACTAAATGCATATAAATGAACACTATGTTTCTGTATGTTATTACGGCATTTATACTATGAAAACAATATTCCCCAATTGACAATAAAGACTATCTAATATCTATTTATTATCTATCTCATCATCATCTATTCATCTATTTATCTGCACCGCCAGACAGAGACATCGACAAGAATATTAGTTTTAAACATGATTTTGTTCTGTTTACCGTATTATTTTTGAGGATGAATTACAAAGCCCCAGGGATTGATGAGATCCGTCCAGAAATGCTGAATGCTCTGGGTGTGGAGGGGCTGTCTTGGCTGACACGCCTCTTCAACATTGCATGGAAGTCTGGGACAGTGCCAAAGGAGTGGCAGACTGGGGTGGTGGTTCCCCTGTTCAAAAAGGGGGACCAGAGGGTGTGTGCCAATTACAGGGGTATCACACTTCTCAGCCTCCCTGGTAAAGT
>JACXGM010001791.1:23569-42972 GCA_016801145.1 Umbra pygmaea | reverse complement strand
TCTCAGCCACCACAGACTCCTCCTTCTCAGCCACCAGGGCAGTTGACAGAGGGGGACAACTGGGAATGTTGTCCTGGGCCCAGTCCTGCAGGGGGCCCCCAAATTATGTTTTTGCGCAGTCATTTATTTTACCAGGGTCCCTAAATGTGGAGTTTTGTCCCGGGCCTACAGATTCCTGTCGGCAGCCCTGTCAGCCACCACAGACTCCTCCTTCTCAGCCACCACAGACTCCTCCTTCTCAGACACAAAAGACTCCTCCTTCTCAGCCACCACAGACTCCTCCTTCTCAGCCACCACAGACTCCTCCTTCTCAGCCACAACAGACTCCTCCTTCTCAGCCACCACAGACTCCTCCTTCTCAGCCACCACAGACTCCTCCTTCTCAGCCACCACAGACTCCTCCTTCTCAGCCACCACAGACTCCTCCTTCTCAGCCACCACAGACTCCTCCTTCTCAGACACAAAAGACTCCTCCTTCACTAGTTTACCTGAACTCTGTCCTGCTTCACTTCCAACATATGACAATATGTTTCCTATTTGCTTCCCTGTCTTTTCATCTCAGGCTCTTGCTCTCTCCCTTCCTCTCGAGCTTCTTCACAACCCCTCTATACACTTTTTATTTTAGATCATTTTTATTATTTTAGGGCAGTAGGAAGCAGAGGCTAGGGTAAAGTAATGCAGGGGACAGAGATTAATGGCAAAGACAGTACTCAAATGCCCGACGGTCTAAAGCTTAGACCGCTACGCCAAACTCTGGCACAATTTCTTTTACGCTTTGATTGTCCTCGCTCTCTAATGGGAGATATCAGAACGTTATCAGTTTATTAAGGACATCTATGCTCTACGTTTTATATTCATTACAGTAGACTATGAATAGAAGGGGAATGAGTACTGGCAGTGTTCCTCATCAACAAGCATCTGTTTCACTCTAGCGCCACCTAGTGGACAGAGGAAAACAGACAAAAACCAGCAGCATAACATCAATACACTGAAGGGGCTTCTACAACACAGGAAAACATTCGGTAACATTGCTCAAGCATAAGGGCATTTCCCATTCAACATAAAAGAGAAAAAACAAACTGACGTTTCAATTAAAAAACCCTTTACTTGGATTTTGATTGTTTGTGGATAAAATTTATTCTGCATTCATTATTATGTTTTTTTGCATTAGGTGACTTCTTATGGGACATAATTCTGTTTACAATCTCAATCTTGTATTTGTCCAAATTTGTTCATTCCAGGTTAACTAGAACCCAGACCTGATTAAGCAGAGGTTGGTGTAATCGTTATTTTGCTCAAAGGTGTCTAGGATAGATTATTTTTTAATATTTTGTTTACTGGATGTGAAGTTATGTTGAAGCTAAGTTTGCACTGTTTTGAGTTATCTTGGCAAGGTCGGCCATTACAACCTGAAATAGAATAACATTAAAAAAGCAGTAGGAGTTTGATATTTATTATTTACAAAGAGTTCTTCATTCCAACCGGTAAGGAGTATAATGTAGGAGTGTGAAGAAACAAATCCCAACATTGTACACCACACAAAAAGCTTACAGACCATTGTGAAACACTTTATTCCAATTGGCACCCTATTATTGCAGCACATATGTACCAGTGCAGGCTGGTAAAACTTAATTGAGGATGATTAAATGTCTGGTCTGGAGTAAATGGAATGGAGCTACAAATTAAAACAGTGTGAGATGCAATTCCATTTTACTTAAATTCAAACATTAATGAGCCCACCCTCCTCAATTAAGATTAACCAGCCTCCACTGATATGTACTGTACACATGGTCCATGGAGAGGATACACTGATATGTACTGTACACATGGTCCATGGAGAGGATACACTGATATGAACTGTACACATGGTCCATGGAGAAGACAGAAATACTAATGGACTCCTGGCAACTGGCCTTACAGAAGGTTACTAAAGGTCAGGTGATACATGGAGAGCCAAAGTCTTAGGTATTAGACCAGGGGTCATCAACTCTGGTCCTGGAGGGCTAATACACTTCAGATTTTTTATTTTACCTAGTAGTTCATTGCAATCAACTGCTTTCCCAGGTATGAACCAGTCCCTTATTAGAAGGAGAGAACAAAAATCAGAAGTGTTTCGGCCCTCCAGAACTGGAGTTGATGAACTCTGTATTAGACATTACAGATTGCGTAAAGGGGAAGTGTCCTAAACAGCCACATTGGTATTTGTGTAGATCAATGTCATCTAGATATTACTGGGACCTTTATCAACCACAGACAGGAATTCCTAGATACTTCCCATTAGAATAAGGTGTTCTTCCTAACATTGAGCATACTAGAAAAGTACATTTTATTCTTCTCAGGTATTCAAAGTTCAGTTATGTAGTTTGACACGTCCTTTCGGCGCTTACGCTCAGGTTTGCAGTCTCTCTGTCTTTGATTTGCTTATGCAATCTTATTCTAGATCTGTGTAGATTTAAATGCAACATATTTAAATGCAGAGTAATAAGAGCTGGTTGAATTGTGTCCTATAGCAGCTCAGAACCAGTACAAACACATTAGATTTGCTGTTGCAAATATCTCAGCATCAATCACATTACAGCGGAGACTGTACGACTGCTCATCAGAGGTTTGGACAAAACACAATCGGAGAATCCGGCCAATCGGTCCACTAATCAGTCCTGAACGGAGCCTTGGTCCAGGAAGCTTTCAGGAACATACCTCCTGAAGTGGGAACAATGTGAGCTGAAACCAGATGAGGCCCAGCCCAGTTTGTGGCTGCTATACATTAAATACATATAGAGTGAACTAGCAGTCAGTAGTATTGGGGTTTCCAGTGCACTTCAGTTTCAATGCACACACAGCCTGACATGGCTAGGACGCTCCCCACATGGCTCCAATAGTTTGTGTTAGTTTTCGGGGTCTTGTAGTAGAGGGGTCCGCTCGCTTGGTGAAGAGCTCTTGTCGGTCTTACCACAGGTAATCTGTCAGAGGAAAAGACAGCGTTTTAGTATTGAAACAAACTCTGCATACAGAACTTGACAGAATGTCTTCAGCATGCCAGCAGGGGTTGTCTTTTCCTTGCATTTGTTTTATTATTATGTATTAATAATATAATAACAGCATATTTTCATATGATTCCATGGTTGTGTTTGTATTCGGTAAATGTATATTTTTCAGGATCGGGGCCTGCCTCCATTTAGCGACTGGGGAGCAATTACCGTTATCTGTCCTGCTCAAAATGCCGGAACTGCTAGGCTACCTGCTTACAAGTGTTACCAATGTAAAACAACATGTCTGAAGAACAATACAAATGAGTAATGAAAACCTTCCTTGTAAAAGAAATTTAACCTGAAAACCACCCTACAATACCATATTTAGGGAAATGCAGCAAACTGGTATGGCACATCTTTAAACGGTGTTTCAGGCCAATATAACAACCTGAATTTGGAATTGAAATTATTTGAAAAGTAATCAGAGGAAAAGTAACCAGTGCGAAAGAGATGTTAGTAGACCACAGCATCACTTCAATACTGAAACAGTCACTGCTACTCTCCTTTTATTCAATTAAAGTTCACATAAGAAAACATGACAAATCATGAATCAAACTAATGCCCTTTCCCTGTTAAAGGCCAAACTGTATGTCTCATGGTTGTTTCTAGACTTCTTTCAAACATGCAGGGAAACAAATTGACAAATTCTGTCAGATGCGGTCCATTTTACCTTTGGGGCATCAGTACCGGTATTTACAGTGTTCCCTGTAAACCACAACGTTGTCAACATCATTTAAACACCTGAAACACTATTCATCATGACCACACTACAACACCAAACTTTACCTACAGAGTCTGCTGCAAAACAATGTGCGTTTGGGCTACTGGAGTTGCGGCTCAAAGCAGGCTCAGGTATGTAAGATGGACGATTCCATGCACACCATGATAAATGGATATGGCCCAATAGAGCATAGTACAGGTAGATGCAAAGAGGTTCCAATGGTGGAGTTTGTGTAGGATGTTGGTCAACAGATGTGTGTGTGAAAACAAGGGTGTGTCTAGACCCAAAACATAAACGAGATGGTGTCAGTATGCATGTCGACCTGTAACCCACCTGTTTTATTCTTTAATGTGTCAGTCTGTCTGTTGGCATCGTTATCCTAAAAGATACCAGATCTTTACTAAATCAGCCCAACAGAGTACCTATACGAAATCATTAATGTGATTGGCTGGTCAGGTGGTTGACTTAACTGTGACAGACAGGAGGCTAAGTTTTAGTGATTTAAACGTGCATTATGTGGTTTCGCATTTGCAGTGTGAACTTGTTCATGCATTGTGAAATCGGTGACAGATTATTGATTAAGGGAAAGACATGCAGGATATCCAAGGAGCATTCAACGGGATAATGACACACACCACACACTGACAATATTGACCACCCAGTTGTTTGGCAATCAGCTTTATACACTCACACAATCAGGTTGAACCTGCAAGAACTAATCTTCAATTGATGCCAGCTTTCAGACTCAGCAGGCAGTTCCAGCAGTCTCAACCCAGCTTCCCCATTTTACATAGCCTATCCAACAGTAATCATGGTCTTTAATCTCAATCATTTACACCAATGTCATTTAGTGATGCTATTATGCAAAGAGACTTCCAGTGGGATGAGTGCATGTTTTACTGACCCACTCTGTTAATCAATCCCACAAAAGTCATGCTCATACCAAATAGGCTACCAGCACCAATATAACTAAACTAAAGTTTCAGGGACAATTATAAATGATTAGCCTAATTATATTTTAAAGACCATGATGACTGTTAGTAATTAAGTATAACAGCTGGGCTAGAACATAAAGGCAGCACATCAGGGTTGATTTCCTATGCTAATGATTGACTCTTATAAACAAATCAAAGTACATCAGAATCTCAGGCCAAATCAATTTATTATGTTATATATTCATGTTACTGATCAAATTCTGCTGATTGGTACGACTGGGGCTTCATTTCTGGGGTGATTGGGAACATTCTAATGGGTGCACAAACCACATCATTCTGTATCACTACAGGCACATCTTTTTTCAACAATGCCTGTAGGAAAAAACAAACAAAAAACAGATTCAACAGTCCCAACTTGACGACATTCACCTAAAGTGTGTGTGTGTGTGTGTCCGTCCATTATAAACTGCTCAATATTATCTATTGCCCAAAGGGCCAAGCAGTGCTGTGTGGTAAGGTTAAGCAGCATAATATTCAGTTGACCGAGTGGGACAGAATTAAAGAGTTCGAAGATAGAGAAATAATTCCAGCAATGTGAGCTGATCAAATATTTATTTTCATTGTTTCTAAACCAATAGAAAAGAACGGTTATTTTTCATTGTTTCCAAACCTATAGAAAAGAAAAACCTCGTTAGATGTCAAGATAACCTAAGGCTGAATTTAGTTCTAATTAAATTGTTCAGTCTCAAGTGTAGCCCCAATACTGCATGAGCATCATCCTAATGGTACTTGCGTTCATGGTTGGTTCCAAAAATGTCAGCGCTCATTAAAGGTGTTGGAGACGCCTTGGTTTAAGTAGGTTCATTAAGGAAAACAATGAAACAGAACAATATACTAAAACATATCAAAACAAAATGATGTTATATAAATGTATGATTTCGAATAGCAGACATGTGGTTGGCAAAAGACAAAAAGCAGAAAATTATACAGAGTACCCCCCCCTCAACTATTCAAGGTGTGCTTCAATGTGGGTGGAGTCTAATCTTTACACAGTGTGCTGTACAATGGTATTTGTTTTGGGGCTGGGCTCAATGTGGGCAGAGTCAAACACTGCATAAACGTTTTAATCCTCCCACATTGAGCCACACCCCGAATTACACTCTGCAGTGACAGGCTTGTCGAAAAACACTACTAGTTTGTAGTGCTGATCAAGAATCTGTCTTTAAAAACAGGTTAGATGAAACTGTTGGTGGCTGTACTATATCGTAGAGATGGTAAATTATGCCCATGACAACAACTTATTTGAAGAAAATAAAAAATGATTTAACTTCAAGACTGCCTTTGCAGCAAGCTTCATTAGTGCCAGTTTGTCTAGCAGAGATGTTCGCTTTCGCTCTGGATGTTTTTGGTCTGAATACATATTTTGGGGCTGTCTTGCACTTGTCAATGAAACATGCATAGCAAAAACCAACGCTTTGTTTTAACTGAGAGCTACATTCATTACAATCGCAAAGGACAGTTATGAAACTTATCGCTAGTAATGATAATTACGTTTACAGAAAAAAAATAGTTTGACCTTGTTTTTACAACAGCATTTCCTTGTTTTACTTTTCACAATATAATCACCACCATTTGTTTCAAGATCAGTTAGCCTATTATTTATAATATTAATAATAATAATTCTTATTATTAAAACCAGGGAATCAATCTGGAAGTGTTGCAGCCAGGGTTGCCAGGTTAATCAAAAATATCATGGCTAAAAACCAGTAAAAATGCCATAAAACTAGACCAATTTCTTTACAGTTTTTATTTTCACAATACTTGTCTCTATAATTAAATGCATATTTAACTCTTAATTCTCTTAATTTCGTAACTTTTATTTGTCCATTAGACACAAATTTGTTTATTTTTTTAATATGCAGATAGTTCTCCCGTAGGAAATACACAGACAAGGAAACACTGGTTTCAGCATATAAGGATATTCCGCACCATCAGTGGCACATTGCTTTGAATAAAACATTGATTTGCGCAATCTAGGTCATGTGATCATGGAGCAATTTAATATTAAAGCAGTTTTGATGACTATAGCCATTTTATTAGTTATAAAACATTTTTTGGGGGAAAACCAAAGGTTGTGCAACATGTATCCTTTAGTAGGAAATAATTTCACATAATTAATTGTCTTGGTCACATGATCAAAAAGCTATTAAAATTGGAGTTTCATGTATTTCCTCAATGGGAAAACCAAAGGGTGTGCCCTGAGTGGCCCATTACTCTGTATAAAGCAATTTTAGTTTGAAGCTTCTAGGTCATGTGAACAGGGAGAATTTTAACAAATTGTCTAAACATCTAAATTTTTGACAGTCCCCTGCATTGGCTACGCGTAGTTTGCCCACAGTGTTTCCATTAATATATTGTTGTACACGTTCTCTTAATAGAGACTTTCCTGAGTTCGGTAGCTTAAATCGTTTGCGAGCTATTGAACTTGAATATCTGTCAAATATCGAACATCAGAAACCATGGTCTTTTAACATAATTGACAGCTTGAAGGCAACAAATTGTTTAAGGACAAGTAACTTCATTGATCTCGTATCACTTTTGTTACAATGTTTACAGTGTAGACGGAAAACAGTAACAGACATGGTTGTCTGCTTAAATGAGGATGCTTGTTGTTTTGTCAAACAAAGGATTTCAAAAGAGCCCATCTAGGGCTTTGCAAACAGAGCACTGTACTGTGGGGAAAGTATTCACCTGTAAGTCAATGGGCTGGACTGGTTTTGAGTGCACCCAGCTCAAGACGTCTTGAATGACACACCCGCAAACGCGCTTGCCGTGACAATGTAAACAAACAATTCTGGAAAATATTTGTCTCATCCAGAGTGAACTTAAAATTGTTGATAAAATCTATCGGAATGTAAACGTGACCTTAGCTAATGTCCTGGAATTAGCCAGAGGGCCTCTCAGGATTCTGCAACAGTTGCAGTTCTTTGTAAACACAATTCACAAGAACAATTCACAAAATAAAGACCATGTCATTTTACTCACCTATGTGCGGACCAACCCACAATGAATCTTACCACAGTTTGTTAATCACACACACACAATTGTGGGTAGCAAGCAATGCACGTGTGGTTTAGTTGTCTTACCTTCTCTCTGTGATACAGTAAAAGAGCAGCCAGAATGGTGGCCAGGCCCAGTCCTATGAAGCAGTACTGCATGTATTCCATCACCATCGGCAATACAACTAGGTTAGTGTGAAACGTTGTGAGGATTTCACCATCAATAAAACCACGCTGCAAAGAGAGGCCAGAGAACACTTGTATTCAATGACAAAGTTATGATGTTGCAAAAAGAGTTTGGCCAATTGTTGGGAGCGGGGGCCGAGTGTTGGGAGCGGGGGCCGAGTGTTGGGAGCGGGGGCCGAGTGTTGGGAGCGGGGGCCGAGTGTTGTACAGAGCAGGGTTAGCAGAAACAGAAAACACTAATCACTCACCTCCTCAAACCAGATCATTGGCATCACAACCTCAGAGATGTGCCCAGTCTCCCTGCAATAAACACACAAACAAAGGATATTTTGAGTACATTTTAATTGTAAAGAAATGCCATTTTCAATCATGTATACTCAAGTATGAACTAAGTGAATCAACTTTAACACACTTAAGTATACTATTTAAATAGTACTTAGAGTACATTATACATTACCAAATACATTACTATATTTGAGGGTTCATCATTACCCGATTCCAGGCACATGCTTCATGTACAGATTGAGCTGCAGACGGATAGACACATTCAGAGGAACTCCAGACTTCTGCAGAGCCAGAAACAAAAAAGGGACATCTTTACAGCCGTTCAGTGGCACCAAGCTGAACCTACAGCCATGGTTTCAGTCGACTGTCTGTTGAGTGGAAGGAATTGATCAGCATTATTAGCAGGGAATTCCTGATCTCGATATGCTTTAGCGACACCCCCAAACAAGCTATATTAACCTCTAAGCTTTGTCGAAACACAGGAAATCCCATGTCCAGCAAAATGGACAACCAAAGGGCATCCACGTACATAAGCTATACACTAAGGTCAAAAAGACAGACGGAGACTAAATGGTGGTCCAATACACAGGTTTTTAGAAAATTAACTATGACTACACTCAGCTAGCAGCATATTACACAAAATGAATCACAGATCTGCCCAACAATCAAAATGCATCTTGTCCATAAAGATGTCACACACACACACAAGTGTTCTGATAAACTCACTACCAATATATTGTATATCCCTCACTACCAATATATTGTATATCCCTATCAGATATACGTTACGAGTGAACTGAATGAGTTCAATCTAATTGGGGTTTATCTATTTGCCCTCCCACATTCTGTACTTTGCCCTTTGCCCTGTGTTGTCATGTCCTAGCGGTGATCTACAGACAGGAAATATTACCCGACAATATACATTGCTCCATAAGGAGTATTGACTTGCTGGTTAGACAGAATATGTCAATAGGCCGATAGTAAACAGGCATTATTGGAATTCTTAATCTCAATCAGAGGAAGTTGATGACCAGGCAAAAAAATTAAAATTCTAAAAGTCATCCATATAGGACTTTGTTTTTCCATCTAAACAGATCCATTGGATCCCAACATAATCATATTGGAAGTATCAATTACTTTGTGCGCAAGTCAGATAGCAATAAGATAAGCACCTTTATCTCAGAATGCAGTTGACGTTATTAGTTAACCAAGCAGATTCATACTTTCACATGTACCGGTACATCTTCACCCTGAAACAAAACGCCAGCTATACCGGATCACACCACATCACATGGCAGGATAAATGGGGACTTTGGCCAATAACAGATCTCCCCAGACTTTGTGACAATCATACTGCTTAAATCAATAAAATAGACATCAATACTACATTATCTACAGGACCAAATTAGCAAATACCTCAGTTTATGTATTGTTGCATGTCCACATCAATACAGAAGATGTGAAATGTAGGGGGGGGTCTGGTTTTATCTGGAGATTAGATCAGTCAGGGATTTTTTTAGGTAGGGTGAAAGACTGAACTGTTATACTACTACACATTACACAGAGGTAGACCCATACACAACAATGTAGGACTAGGCTATTCAAATCCGCAACTAGTCAAAATGTCATTATTAGAACTTCAGTTTGCATGACAACCTTTAGACTGCAGGGGGCAGTTTTCCAACAGTTTCAGACTTGTCCTGCACTGAAAGGCATGGTTAATCTGACAAAAAAATAATAAGTACAAATAAAAAAGCTTGAAGTTAGCTTGAGTCTAATGGTGAATTCAGCCCGAACGCGAATTGAGTGTGAAATTCGCTTCTATCGCGTCTAGTTGGACACTTGAACACTACGTGTGAGGGATCTACATGGCACACCTCTTGGCAGAGGGAGCAGTACCATGGCAACCAACAGCGTTTGAAGTCCTCCTCATACTTTCCCCACAACGGCTCTGTAGAGCATGACTATCCTTATTTGATGTACTGAATAACTTGTTCTTATACACTAAAGTACGTTGGTTGTGTTTCCATTATAATAATAATGTTTCATATAATCTAGATTTAGATATGTAATAAATAGCATTCAATACAAAATGAATGTCTCATATTGAAATCAAGTTGTGATAAAAGATTTGCTTTGTTGTGCAATAGAACCACACCAGGCATTTAGTGATAAAAAAATAATTTGACGCCAAACATATGAAATAACATTATGAACTGAAAAATGTAAAATATGTACAAAATATTTACTGCTCATTGCCAATATCGGCCGTTCCTCCATGTTGAATGAGTCCGGGTGGGAGTTTCTTCAAGTGACACAGCAAGCAGTCTCCTGATTAACGCGGCATGATCAGATGCCAAAGTTCAGATTTTTAAATTCAGGTGTCAGACGCCAATTCACTTCAAATGGTCCTGTATTTGGCTCCATCCATCTTCCCATCAATTTTAGCCATCTTCCCTGTCCACTTCATGATTGTGTCCCACTTGTTCTTGCTTCTTCACAAAAAATTACAGTTTTAGATCTTTATGTTTGAAGCCTGAAATGTGGCAAAAGGTGGAAATGTTCAAGGGGGCCGAATACTTACGCAAGGCACTGTATATATTTTTGATATTTTTTACTTAAGATTTCACAGCAACTTATACGTAATTTTGGTACCACACACACCATTCACGATAATAAAACTTTATTCTAAACTAGGGATAAATAGGTTTCAGAGCCTTTTTCCAGTCTCCCTCTTCGAGCTTTGCTCAACAGTATCTATCAGATGTCACTGTCAGTCTATATAGCTGCCCGTTAATAACCACTTATAAGGTCAATCAGGAGTTAGTGCACCTGCCCCGGACACAACAGGTGAATGTTCAAGCCTTTGCCAGGTTAATTATCTTCATTGCTAAATATCAGGGCCCATATTTATCAAGCTTCTCAGCATTACTCATAACACTGCTAGACTTAAGAGTAAGAAAATTCTTGGCTCATAGCTGCACTTAAAATTTAGTTATCAAACATCTCAGTCCTACGTTAAGTGAAGTGTAGGACTAAATCTTAAGTGTCAGTCTTAGAGCTGATTCACAACACTTTGCTGTGCCGCAAACGGGATTTTGGATGACGACATAGGCAAGGACCAATCACTAAACAGATGTACTTGTTTAAAAATATTCTCAGAAATTCACATTCAATGGTGACATTCCTAAGAGGAGTTGACATTCAACACACATTTGATAATAAAGAATTTAAAAGACGATATACACATTCTAAATTAAAGATCAATAAAGTTTCTAACACATTCTCCACTATTTCTCAATGACATACTTCAAACCTTTGTGCTGTTTACTGACCTGCCTATATACACACACTCACCTAAAGGATTGTTAGGAACACCATACTAATATTGTGTTCGACCCCCTTTCACCTTCAGAACTGCCTTAATTCTACATAGCATTGATTCAACAAGGTGCTGAAAGCATTCTTTAGAAATGTTGGCCCATATTGACAGGATAACATCTTGCAGTTGATGGAGGTTTGTGGGATGCACATCCAGGGCATGAAGCTCCCGTTCCACCACATCCCAAAGATGCTCTATTGGGTTGAGATCTGGTGACTGTGGGGGCCATTTTAGTACAGTAATCTCATTGTCATGTTCAAGAAACCAATTTGAAATGATTCGAGCTTTGTGACATGGTGCATTATCCTGCTGGAAGTAGCGGTCAGAGGATGGGTACATGGTGGCCATAAAGGGATGGACATGGTCAGAAACAATGCTCAGGTAGGCAGTGGCATTTAAACGATGCACAATTGGCACTAAGGGGCCTAAAGTGTGCAAAGAAAATATCCCCCAAACCATTACACCACCAGCCTGCACAGTGGTAACAAGGCATGATGGATCATGTTCTCATTCTGTTTACGCCAAATTCTGACTCTACCTTCTGAATGTCTCAACAGAAATCGAGACTCATCAGACCAGGCAACATTTTTCCAGTCTTCAACTGTCCAATTTTGGTGAGCTCTTGCAAATTGTAGCCTCTTTTTCCTATTTGTAGTGGAGATGAGTGGTACCCGGTGGGGTCTTCTACAGTTGTAGCCCATCCGCCTAAAGGTTGTGCGTGTTGCGGCTTCACAAATGCTTTGCTGCATACCTCGGTTGTAACAAGTGGTTATTTCAGTCAAAGTTGCTCTTCTATCAGCTTGAAGCGGTCGGCCCACTCTCCTCTGACCTCTAGCATCAACAAGGCATTTTCGCTCACAGGACTGCCGCACACTGGATGTTTTTCCCTTTTCACACCATTCTTTGTAAACCCTAGAAATGGTTGTGCGTGAAAATCCCAGTAACTGAGCAGATTGTGAAATACTCAGACCGGCCCATCTGGCACCAACAACCATGCCACGCTCAAAATTGCTTAAATCACCTTTCCCATTCTGACATTCAGTTTGGAGTTCAGGAGATTGTCTTGACCAGGACCACACCCCTAAATGCATTGAAGCAACTACCATGTGATTGGTGGAGTAGATAATTGCATTAAGGAGAAATTTAACAGGTGTTCCTAATAATCCTTTAGGTGAGTGTATAGCCTAGAGTTAATGATGTAATCACAGACACTATGGATTCCAAAAGAAAAACGAAAAGGAGGGAAGAAGAAATACTACTGCCTGCTGAACTAGTTAAATTTCTAAGTGGAGAATGTAAAATCTGAGCTTCCACTGGCCAATCCTTCTCCAACACACTTTACGTGATACGATGTGCCCTGTGAAGGGATACGACATTGAAACCTTACTTATCGCATATATTAGGATACATTGTTTTATTAATAAACTATGAAACAATTGTGTATAAATAGCTTACAAAATAGGCTACCTGTTGTAGTTAATTTTGGCTTCTATCAGTGGCATATGGAAAGGGGTGAGCAGCCAGTGTAAAGGGTATCCTTTATCTCCTATTAGATGACACGCCAGCGTCATGGGTAGACCCAGGCCATGGGTGCCACATCCAAAATGTTGTAGTCTGAATTAAACTCAACTTGTTTGTTGATGCTGTGGTACCTCTTGTTCATATAACCATTCTTGTTGATGCTGGGACTAATGATCTTTATATGATGGCCATCCATTGCGCCTACTACTCTTAGGAAGACGACTATTTGCATGTATTGTGTTTGCTTCTGTTGGATTATGCGGGGTGTTGTTGGGAAGTCAATGAAATGCGTGACAATGTGTGGAGCTGTAAGTGTCATAATTGTTTCAATGATTCGGCTTATTGATGGTTGTGATGGCCCAAATCATCAGCATTGCTGCAAACGAATCATCATTACCACCTTCAATTAATCTGAAAAGGCATTGCTGCGTAAAGTCACTGGTGAAATGACGTCCCTCACTCGGTCGCTGACGAAGGTGACTCTTGCTCTGTACAAACAATACCATTTAATTAACTGTGCAACGTCAAACAATTAAAAACCTTTCTTCCTCTCCTAAAATATTTGCACATGTCTCTGTCTCCTCAGTGCCATCACAAGCCCCTACTGGCAACTCCTAACAACTTAAGAGAACTCTCGAGCGGTCTTAAATAGCTGGGAGAGTAAGAGTTATTCTTAGCTTTGAGAAATTTGATAACTTGCTTTTATACTTAAGTTTGAGAGTAGGAGTACATTTTGTCAGTTCTCAGCACTTAAAATGGCAGTTTGAGATGCTTGATAAATACGTGCAAAGGTCATCATCGCCTGCTTTCTGCGTCTGCAATCTTTTTACATTTGTCCTTGAGTTACTGAAAAACTCAGACTTCCAAACATAAGCAAAGTCTAATCCAGGCATGTATAAGTATAAAACTGTTTTGGTGATAAGGGCTAATATTCGAACAGCGCTCATCAAAAGCTGGTTCAAACTGTAAATGTAACCCAGACCTGGCTGATGTGTGACAGATGTTAACATCCAGGAAATATAACCTTCAGCTAACCACAATCGCAGCAATCACATCTAGTCTTAATTAATTTACAAGAGCAATCCAGTTTAACGGGGACATAAAAATATAACTATATACCCACATCAATCATTATCTTAAATGTTGCAATTTTAATTAACTTATCAGTACAGGCCAAAACACACTGATATGCACACACTTTTTACTGCTTCTGGGTCGTACGATTCCAGCGAGTAGAGATTTCGCTACTTTGTGTTCTGCAAGTCAGACAGCATTTAGGAGCTTTTATGAGTGCATGACTGACTGGGTGTCATGTCACATAATAAACAACCTAGACCACACCTTCGAGAAAGTGTGATATTCTGCATATAGATATTTTTTAAAAACCACACTCCCACTAGAGCGCATGGCCAATGAGCTATACACTCCCACTAGAGCGCATGGCCAATGAGCTCATTTTACATTCCATCTCGCTGTTTGGAGGGTGGAAGGACTAAGGAATGGGGGTGGGATTTATTTTCCTTGTTTCCTATGTATATGTTGTTGCTTTTAATAATAAAGTAAAAATGTTAAAGATATTTAATAAAGGTGCTAGAGATATTGATACCTAACATTGGAAAGTACTTTCTTGATAAGGATGAAGCATCCTAAGTGCCAAACAGGGTGAACATAGTCACAACAAGGCCCTCTGTATAACTACAATAAAGTACCAGACTCCTGATTGGCTTCTACCCTAATTGTTGTCTTGATGCTACAGCTAGGTCTTACTGCACTATGAAAAAAGTACAATAATGTACAAACATCCGTGATTAAATTCTGGGGAGTTTCATGGCCATCCACCCAAAGTTTTGATGTTTGGTTTTCCGAGCCACTTAGTTATCACTCTTGCCTTATGGCAAGGTGCTCCATCATGCTGGAAAAGGCATTGGGCATCATCAAACTGTTCTCGGATGGTTAGGAGAAGTTACTCTTGGAGGATGTGTTGGTACCATATTTTATTCATGGCTGTTTTCATTAGCAACATTGTGAGTGAGCCCACTCCCTTGGCTGAAACGCAATCCCACACATGAATGGTCTCAGGATGCTTTACTGTTGGCAGCGCTCACCTTGTCTTCTCCAGACATGGTGTTTTCCGGATGGCCCAAACAATAGGAAAGGGGATTCAGAGAAAATTACTTTACCCCAGTCCTCAGCAGTCCAATCCCTGTAACCTTTGCAGAATATCAGACTGTCCCTGATGTTTCTCCTGGAGAGAAGTGGTTTTTTTGCTGCCCTTCTTGACACCATGATTTCCTCCAAGTCTTCACCTCACTGGGTGCAATTCCTGAGCAAGCTGGCACCGACTGGTCCTGGCACCTACTTGCTCCTGTAAAATCCCAGAGGTCATTGTTGTGAATAAAAATAGGTTATTAACTTGCCTGGTTAAATAACGGTATTTAAAAAAAACAAGAGGACCTAGTTATACACTGGAGGCCAATCATTTGGAACAATCCAGGAACTTTCATGTTTTGATAGAAAATCATACATTTGAGCCAAGACCTCATCATAAAGACACTGAAATATTTGGCTGAAATAGTGGCTGATGAAACATGAAATTTGTTCTGTAATTCTGAAACTTAGGGGGTAAATTTCCATTTTAATATAAACTTGCATAAATAAAAATAAATAAAAAAGTACAAATACAAGTGGACATCATTAACTTCCTGGTAAAAAATTTGAATGTGCAAAAACATGTGTGCACCAGATTTTCTGAAAGGCTATCAGCAGCTGCTTTGACAGTGTCACTGGTCAGGCACCAGTGTGGTTGCCTACAGCTATTGGATATGTTTACTCGGTCAATTTAGATAAGGAGTCTCCTCACTTTTACTGACAAGCTGGGTAAAACACACACACACACACACACACACACACACACACACACACACACACACACACACACACACAATCTTTACTGTACTCAGTTTCTACACACTTGAGTAGATAATTGCCAAAAAGAGTATATTATCTCCGAACTCAAAGCAAAATATTATAGCAGAGATATTCACACAAATAAAACTGTTCAGTGTTAAAGTCACGTCACTCCGTTGCTTTTCAGTTACGATATGACACCTGGGATTTGAGCTTTCTGATAAATCAAGTAACTGAAGGTATCAAATTTCATGTCAAGGGAAAACACTGATCACCAAAACATTTGGATCGAAAAGGGATGCATGCAGCTGCTCCACTCCAGGTAGTGTGCGCTTGTTACTCACAGGATGGATGTCTAAGAACAGTCCATGTTCATTCTCAGTAGGATGAAGACCGAGAACATAGTCCAGCAGAACAGGGTCAGCGTTGAAGAAGTGAGGGTGGGAGATGAACATCGGGGCATCTATGATAAATAACACTCATCTAATTCATCATCGTCAGTGTTTGTGAGACATGGTTGTATTCTAACATGGTTCAGAACTACCCTGGGTAAAAGATACTGCACTAGACTGTTCACCATGGTAGGTATCTGACTTGAAAAGGACACATGAAACCAAGGGCGTAAGAGCTGGTGTGGATATGTCCCCCTCAATATTAGAAGCAGTTAATGTGACCCCCCAGCACAACATGAACAATTTGCAAAAAATAATCAAGGTGTCCTTCCAATATCAAAATCACTCCTACGCCCTTGCATGAACCACATTTCTGTTTGAAAACACAACATGAACATAGCAAGAGTGTTCTACTGACTGGCTCTGCAGCTGCTGACATTCAAAAGGCCAGACTGTCTACAGGGACAGAAGCCCTCGTTCGGTGCGTAGTCTGAGCCGTTAGCGAACATGGTCTTCGGAGCCACGTAGCGATACAGAGGAATCCCTGACATAACGCCCTCCCGCTGGTACACCAGCTCTAATGACCTGGAGAGAGACAGGAAGACGGAGTGAAGGAGGGCCTCTCAGGCTTATATTTACACTGGGAACAACTGCTCCTAAGCAATCTTACAGCAGGTACTAAGGAAAGAACAATTTACCATAATATTAGAAATTGGGGTTTATTATAGGTTTAGGCATAAATGTTATTATTGAGGTTAGGGTGAGTTTAGAGGAAACATGAATTTCTGGGTAAGAGTTAGGCGTACCTGCAAGCATCAGGACTGTAGAAGGGCAGTGTTGACTGTTTGGTCATGAAGGGAGGCCACATTTGACCTGCGGTGCCGTTTATCATGTTACACTGCGGAGTCTTCCAGTAATTCAGCTAGATGCCCACAGAGACCGAGATTTAACTTACCAACTGTCAACCATTCAGCTCAAACCACAGCAGCAAATTAGAAAAAACTGTGTGACTACACTCAACACTTTAGTTTGATACATTTTCTCTTTCCAAACCCATTTTATTCCCACATGCATCTTCACAGACACATTGTTGGAAATAGTGAGAGTGTAGCTGAAGTACAATTTCGTATTCAACGTTGTAATTTTACCCTTGATTTTCCTTTCCTCCAATTTCTCAACATTGTCTAATCTGCAAATCCTTAGCAAGGGTAGATTAAGCAGATAGCACTGTACCAATTTGTGCCAGCCCATGTTGGACCCGGGCATTGTCATAATGTTGCGACCAGGGTAGAACACTGGACAGCGAGACGCAGGTGTGACTTACACAGGATTTTTGTTTTTTTACCCCCCAATGGTCCAATTGGCCCAAGCCCCTGACTTCCTACCGTTGTCAGACCGTTCCAGGAGTCGATTTTGTGAACAAGCCGGATGTTGTCCTTCCCAGTATGGACGGTGAACCGCCCCGTGTTTGAGTTGTTGAACTGAGGAGAGAAAGAGATGCATATTGACATTTTAGTCTTCAATAAAAGCAGACTCTTAGCCTGAATATAATGCTCCTCCATGAGGCAGAGGCGCGCGCGTATATCTAAATTCCTACAGCTCAGTTTGCAATTCAAATTTAGTGTCCTGTAATTCTCAAGTCTACTTGGGAACTCCTATGATTAACAAATATGGTTTGCGACAATCCATGTCTGAGTTGAAACATAACGACATGATATGGAACCTGCCAGAATGTGAGACATTACGAGAAGTCAGGGTATGAAAATACATTTTATGGACATGGGCCCCAACAGACAGCTGACCACGGCCTCAGGCATTGAACAGCCAGACTGTTACTGCCACCAACTGAAGAAAATATGTTCCAATAAATGGCATTTAAACGTTGAGAGTTACTCAAAAAGGAACCAAGATCAAAGTCAGAACAGGCAATGTTTCTCAGTTCTCAATAATGGCCAAATATCCTTATAACCTGTTCTGTGCTGACCAAGGCTTCAAATAAGTACCTGGCATACATCCCTCATTACTGTCCCGTTCTCTACCCAGGCTTACCTCAGAGAACAGGCCAAACTTGCCAGTTGCAGGCAGCATACCAGGAAACCATGTATTGAGGAATTCCACTAACTTGCTGTCGTATCCCCACATCAACTCTCCAACAGACTTGGTGAGGAATGTTCCCTCCTTAAACGTCTTGAAAGTCATGCTGATCAACTGACGCACCACGTAGGGATATTTCTCCATCATCACCGACGCCCCCTGTGAGTGAGTGAGAGAAGTGAAGGGTTGAGCGAAGCACCAGACGAGATAAGATGATGAGGTCCATTCAAATGAACAGTCCACATGAAACGTTTATGTACGCCTAGAACAAAAATGCTACCATAGCTCTGGAACCAAAGCAAGGAGATGAGTATACGTGATACCATTTGAAAGAAAACTATGGATTTTCTAAACTTGTAAAATTTATGTAGGACATTATAACACTGTCCCTATATGGACCTACTTCCAAAACGTTATTGTATAAAGGGTTATTTTATATAAAACGTTTCTATTGTCAAAGTTTACATGACATACCAGCACCAACATGTTGGGTATGGTGACCACATCTGACTCGTTGCCTACTGACATGCTGGGCTCAAAGAAGTAGGTCCTGTACTCAAGATATGACACAGTGTCGTTGTGATGGAACGTGATGTTCTGCTTCTCAATACGCTTCCTGAAACAACAAAACACAGGTCAACTTCCAACTGAATGTAAGTGTAAATCCATTGACAATGCTGTATGTAGATTAGAGTAGGGATGGGCCGATACCACTTTTTATGGAACGAGTACAAGTAAAGAGTATTTCATTTTGGGTACTTGCCGATACGAGTACCGATACGAGTACTTTTAAGAACTATGCCAAATGTCACATTTATAAAGCTAAAATCTGCTATTTCTTAGATGTTGATCAGCCAATTCAAATATAGAAAAGTAAATATTCCTACATATC
>JACXGM010001791.1:6846-23469 GCA_016801145.1 Umbra pygmaea | reverse complement strand
CTTAAATTGCAGGTCAATGTGTAATATTTATTACAGATGTCAATGGTTTAAGTCTCCTTCCCTAATTAGCTAAAGTGAGAGAAACACGTATTTAAACGCGAAGGCAATAGCCGTTTGTGTTAGAATTTGCCCTAACCATTGCAGACGTTTTGTGTAAGATGAGAATGTCTGTTTGAAGTGACTTTTTCCAAAATAGGGATACTTACCTAATCATATATTCTTCTGTTAAAGTATTTGATTGTTTTATTATAATCGGTAGCCTACACAATTAGTTATAGCTGTATACTATCACTGTAATCTATTGAACAAAATTAAATAGGCTACATCGCATTTCCTTTAAGTTATATTTCTTAACGTTAGTATGTCAGAAGTCAGAAATACCACTATTTTGTTCACCCAGAAGTTTTGCCAACTACCGATGTCTTTCCTCGCTGAAGGTGGCTTTCAGAGGTCCGGGAGCGTTCCTCATGCCATTTGCTACAGTTATAGTATGCACCGAATAGCATAATAACTTGCATCCTTTGTTTGTTCCCGTACTTAAATGTGCGCATTTCCTTGAGGATTCCAATATTTTTTACCTATAATTTTACAAATATTAGGCTACATGAAAATAGCAATGTGAAAAACGATTTCGTATTTCTCCATTTGAACTCTACTGGAAAACTGCTGAGGAAAATATTTTTTTTCAATAGCAAACACGTGGCTTGGTCTTTGGAATGATTATGCAATTTAGGCACAATTAAATCAGTTCTCTTTCTTTTTTAAATAGCAATAAATAGTTTTACAGCTTTATAAGCATGGTCTCTGAATGACGAAGTAGACTGTTGTTATCATCAATATGAAATATATGCATAGGGCTGTAAAGCGTTGCGCAGCATAACACTCTTAAATGTGGAGGAAGTATCGGCTTGGAGTATCGGGCCTTTTTCACAAGTACAAGTACGAGTACTTATGCCAAGTATCGGGCCCAATACCAAGTACTGGTATCGGTATCGGCCCATCCCTAGATTAGAGATAAGTTGATTGGCAGACAGCTTTGGCATACGACATTGGATACATGGTAAAGCTAGTCTGACAAGGTGCAGGGGCTGCTAGCCAGCGCAAATTTGTTTTACAGAAATATTTATTTAGCGAATGACAAGCATTCTTTCGGTGATCTGTCTGAATAACATTATATTGTGCCCCCATCTAATACTGACCCATTTTGCTAGCTGTATTAATACTGCCAAATTTGCTAGTAGAAAACTATTTAGCCAGCTTCCAGTCAAGTAGCTGACTTGCAATGCAACCTACTTTAAGCACCGAACAGCATCCTGACAAAGAATTGTGTATGTTCCAGGCAAACTAATGCACCCTCAACATCCTTGACAGTGATTGTTCCAAATAACCATCACTACAAAACAGCCATTT
Source organism: Umbra pygmaea (assembly GCA_016801145.1). Classification (NCBI taxonomy): domain Eukaryota; kingdom Metazoa; phylum Chordata; class Actinopteri; order Esociformes; family Umbridae; genus Umbra; species Umbra pygmaea. Next base: position 22,059 of record JACXGM010001791.1, on the reverse strand, counting down.
GGCAACAATGGGGCAAGCAGGATATAAACTCCTATGCCATATCACAACCACGTTGGTTAACATTTCTGACAACCTACAGCAGTGGCCCTCAAACCCTTCCATGGAGGGCCTAGTGTATGCTGTTTTTTTTGCATTTCCCTTCAATTAGAGCATAATTAGGACCTAGACTGCCAGGTGAGGGGAGATCCTAACCAATTAGTGAGCTACTCCATCAGGATTGTACAAGGTAAAAGTGAAAACCTGCATACACTAGGCCCTCCATGGAAGGGTTTGGTGACCCCTGATCTACAGCATAGAGTATGTGCATTCATATCTTACTTAGTTAAAGTAAACTGGACATGCACGAGTAACTGACAGGGAGAATAAAGGAAGAAAGCTTGTAGAAAGATGTGTTACCTTGTTGACAGAGCATAAAAACCGTAACCTTGCATTCTCACATACCATTCTTACGTAATGACAGAATTGTTACGTAATGATTGATTTCGACATGTACGCACGCATGCTACTTGACATAGTGCGTTTTGTTTAGTATGCTACAGTCTGCCTGTTGGAACTATTGTTACAATCAATTTCAGGCATTGATATTCAAATGTATCATTTATTTATTGCACTTTTCCGGTCAAAACGTATCTTTTTATAATGGCGTTTAATGCGCAATAGTGGTGTGACAATTTCCTTTAACCTTTTAGGATATTATTGTTGTCTACATCTTAGTTTTGTGTTGTATGAAATATTGTTTTATTATTAGTTCCTGATGTGAAGCACTTTGGATACCTGATGGTTATTGTAAAGCGCTATATAAATAAATTTTGATTGATTGATTTTCAGAAAATTATGCTTATCAACATATGGTTGAGAAAAATCAATAGCATTCATGTAATCGAACTCTATTTTTCAAAAGCCTGGACCTCCACCACGAGGAAAAGTAAATTGGCACAGCGCTGCCCTGTATTTGAGATAGATAAGCCGAATTATCTACTTTGCCACATCACTCTCCAGTGACTACTTGTGTGCAGATTCGGCGCCTGTAAATTAAATCGTAAAAGTATAGTCAGTGAGTGTTAATGACTCTGTACATGATCTGACTCTAAAAGCTTCAGTGATGGATGAGCAGTGGGAAAAGTATAATCAGGTCAGCAACATGTGGTTGGATGAACCATGTGAGCGGCCCTCGTCATCCCGCAAAATTGAACAAGAACAATTGAAAGGGGAGAAAATGGGGATAATAACAAAATACTTAAATTTAAAGATTACATTTCCCATACTCTTAAAGCAACTCCAGCGGATCTCAGCATAGCAAGCTTTTCCACCTCCAGCTTTGTAGGACAGCCATGTTAGTAGTCACGAGTGTGAATGAAAAAAGTTATTTTAAAGAAATTAAATCTTTGTGCTAAAATAAATGTTTAATATTATGTGAGAAAGAGAATCCACCCAGCAGCTGGACGTGCATCTGCTCCTTTGTGTGAGAAGGAACAGGAGTAGCACTGCCAGAGCCCTACAAAATGACCTCCAGCAGGCTACTGGTGTGCACGTTTCTGACCAATCTGTCAGAAACAGACTCCATGAGGGTGGCATGAGGGCCCAACCACCTCTAGTGCAGCGGTGGGCAATTATTTTAGCGTGGTGGGCAAATATTTTAGCGTGAGGGGCAATTATTTTAGCGTGAGGGCCACATTGAGTATATATAAACCATGTTCTGTGTTTCTGCCAGGCCCAGCAAAGCATGGCACTTTCTCAGACCTCATTCCAATAACCCAACTCCGTACATTGTAGGGTATGAAGGTGTACCTGTAGACGTAGGGTCCTTTCTGCTCCACCATGGGTTTCTCACCCGCCAGGACTTCGGTGGGGTTGAGAATGTTGAAGAAGTAGACAGACATGAAGAACGGGACAGGGACATCCTTCCACATCGTGTAGGACAGTTCATTCTTAGGGTCTATCACCAAGTTCTGAATCGAAAAAGCGAACAGCGTTACTGTTAAGACTCTACACCATTGCCATGACATCTAGCTGCCTTTGAGTTAAAGCTGAAAATGTGAATTTAATTTTTTTCAATGTTTCAAATGACTAAGAAATGTTAAATGAAGATGCGTTTTTGAATACATCCTCACACCCCTGAAGGATTATTGGAAGCATTGAGAAAAAGGAAAGAACATGACTTCAATATATCCACATTGCTGCCCTAATAGAAAAAAAACAGTCATTTTGAATGTGAAAACATGTAATCACATGTGAAATGTCTAAAAACCACATGTGCTCACATGTGAAACACGTAATTTTTATTCATTGTTTTTTCTGTAAACCAGTAACAACATGACTACGTTCAAACAAAAAAATGACCTGTTGTATTTAACTTTGTTTTGAGCAAAATCCTTAACTGATTTTTCTTCCCATTTAATAGTTGCCAAAGCATTTTGTATAATTTGTTTTGTTTGAGGTTAAACACAGTGATATAGAATAAGAACCTTAAAAGTCTTTAAAATTTATTTCTGTTTTATTTAATTGGGTTAATTTGAATAAAACATTTCATGAAACTATATATATTAGCACTGAATTTAAACAAAACCATGCAAACTATTTATCCAGAATATAGTTGGTATACTCGGTAGTTTCATATAACAATTTAATTAAAAATATTTTTTTGGCATGGGTTACGCTTGTTCATAATGCTTTCTTAAAAGCACCTTCTTATGAGGGAACATCGGAGTTTGCAAAAACAAAAATACAGTTCCCCTGTAATTTTTGGCCCATTTATTTTCAAATTGGATATTGTTCTTCAAATTAAGGTGTCAACGTTTCGAGGACATACTGTATGTACCCGGAAAGTTACAAAAGTGATGTTAACGCTCCACTGGTGTAGTAGCCAAGTCATGTTTTTGATTTAACCAACCTTCAACTATGGGTTTGTTAACATTTATGCAATCAATTAATTAATCATTTTAACTATAGGATGTTCGGGTGTAATGCTACTTGAATCTCTGCACTGTAGGCAATACCTCGCCACAACAACTAAGCTTGCCTATCCCTGGATTAGTATAAATATATTAATTTGCATTATACCGTATAATTAAGTAGTCCTACAACCGGTGTAGAGACCTGACTAGTCCAAGGCAATATAATGTACTGTAACGAGTTATAATTTAGCTTTTAGTACATACCTTTACTATTTGGTCGTCCACAATAATTGGTCCAACGAAAACAAGAACGGTTCCAAAAACTACCATCAGAGTTCCAGCGACTGAAAGACCGATGGCTATCTTGGATTTATTCATAGTTATAGTTGGACACTTTAGTGTGTGAAACAATAAATGTGCTGAAATCTATGAATAAAAGAAATCCATGTGTTTTCGGCTATCCCCAGTAGTCTGGCTTTTGTTCAGAGCTGCCTAGATGCTAATCTATTCAAGGAGATAATCATTATGTATTGTTGACTAATTTACATAAACACTTCAAATAAACTGGAAAGTGATCAAGGACCTACACGTCAGAGTATAATAAAACAATCTGGCAGATTCACAAGCCGGAGTTTTCAGTGAAGCCATACCGTCGTGTTAATATATCGGTCAGCCACGCCTCCATACACGCTGAGGCTTGTGGGTGTTGTAGTTTATTTTCGTTATGGAGAGCAAAAGCAAAGCCTTGCAGGTGGAGGTGGGAGAGATGCCATTAGATTTAAGAAGGCTCTTGCTTGTTAATTACTGGATGAATGTACAGGGACATGGGGGGTCACACCCTACCAAACAGGTGTTGGTGGGGTGTCGGGAACACGGTGTGAGAGATGTCATGCGATTTTGGTGGGTAGGGGAAGCACCGGCCAGAGAGGTGTGTTTCAAAGGTGGGGGGTTTAGTTCCACGGTGGATTTGCCACTGAGGCGTACTTGGTTGCTGGTGCCTCTGGTGGTGGATCTGGTTATTTTAGAGAGGGTACGGGAGGATCGGGGAAGCATGTGTGTAGCCGGGGTGGTTAGGCACCTGGTTGATTGGTACCCAGATTGTGTGGTGATATACATGATGGTTGTTACTGATCACTTGGCGGTTTAAACGGTGGAGCTTGTTTGCATTACGGTGGGTGGAGGAAGTGAAACCAGACGGGGTGGTGATTTGCACGAATTCATGTGAGGTGTTGGATAGTTTACAGTCATACAAATCCACTAGGCGACAGAACATTTTAAACAGGGTGTTGGTTAGTTTACAGTCATACAAATCCACTAGGCGAGAGAACATTTTAACCAGGGTGTTGGTTAGTTTACAGTCATACAAATCCACTAGGCGACAGAACATTTTAAACAGGGTGTTGGTTAGTTTGCAGTCATTCAAAGACACTAGGAGGCAGGACATTTTAAACAGGGTGTTGGTTAGTTTACAGTCATACAAATACACTAGGCGACAGGACATTTTAAACAGGGTGTTGGTTAGTTTACAGTCATACAAATCCACTAGGCGACAGGACATTTTAAACAGGGTGCTGGTTAGTTTACAGTCATTCAAATCCACTAGGCGACAGGACATTTTAAACAGGGTGTTGGTTAGTTTACAGTCATACAAATCCACTAGGCGACAGGACATTTTAAACAGAGTGTTGGTTAGTTTACAGTCATACAAATCCACTAGGCGACAGGACATTTTAAACAGGGTGTTGGATAGTTTACAGTCATACAAATCCACTAGGCGACAGGACATTTTAAACAGGGTGCTGGTTAGTTTACAGTCATTCAAATCCAGTAGGAGGCAGAACATTTCAAACAGGGAGTTAGAAAAACAGGATAGGGTGAGGAGAGAGGGGCTGCAGGTCTCATTTATGTGAGTTCCGGCTCATGCTTGGGTGGCCGGGAATGAAGCAGCTGATAAATTGGCACAACAGGCTCTAGTGAGGGAGGTAGTGGATATGGGGGTGTCCTTGGGCAGAGTGTAGGCTAACGTGAATTTGTGGAATGAGATGAGGAAGGTTTGGCAGGAGCGATGGAATGTGGACACCAAAGGGAGGCACATGTTCCAGATACAGGGTGTGGTTGGGGAAGGAAGGAATAGGATGGAGGAAAGTATGGTTACTACGATGAGGGTGGGGCACTGTGGATTGCACTAGACATTACACCGGATAGGGAAACATCCAACTGGGTTGTGTGACTATTGCGGGGTGGCGGAGACGGTGGGTCACGTACTGAGGCAGTGTAGGCGCTATGGGAGGGAGAGGTTGCACCTGGGTCTGAGGGCAGAGAGAGTGCACATATTGAGTTTAGAGTCTGTTTTGGGTAGGGGGTGTTCCGGTGCAGTTTTGAGGTGCTTGTTTGTGTTCTTGGGTTGGCTGGGAGAATTAAGGTCCTCCCTGATGCTGGCCCACACTCCATTACAGTAGGTGGCGGTACAGCACCATAACATTGGTTGCCAACCACCGTTAAACCCCACCAAAGAAGAATAAAGCAGAGCCCCTGAGAGCTCCAAGGGGATAAGCCAGCTCCCGGAAATTGAAGCTCCTACGGGGAGATTCTGAGGCTTACAAGCCATCACCTTCCGTTAGCATTCCATAAACTCCCATTCATTTTGGCGTCACTTTGACAGCGAATCACTTTACATTTGAAGTATTTAAAGACTCTGGTTGTCCATTGTTAATTTCTAAAGAAACACAACAATTTATAAAAGGCTCCAATACCTTGTATCTCATGTTATGGCCCTGAAGCACCCATTTTTGTAAAAATATGCTAACGATTGTGTCATAACAACGTGACTTTCTGTCGAACAGTAGAAAAACTACCATATAGTCCAGGAGAAGCTCGCAGGCAATCGGGGGGACGTGGAGGCATACAGTCAAGGGAGAAGCCCATAAAAAGCATAAGAACAAAATATTTTAGCAGCATTTTGATGGATTGGAAATACTTCGGTATGTGGCAAGTGAATTCATATGAAGTAAGATTCGGAATGATTCAGATTTCTCTTGTCACAGCTACGAAAACAATTACAACTTTCAGACAGGTTGCTCACATCACATCTACATCGTCACGCTCAGCTTTGAGGCTGTGCAGTACGCTCGGCTACCACCGGAAAAGTGCTTCTAATTGACTTCACTCGGTCTCTGTTGAAATGCATGGCATCGCTTGGTCCATTTTATATACTGTCTATGGAGAGATCTGAGCAAAAATTAATGGTGTATCGCCCAGAAACAAACAACAACTGACTGACTACTCCACACGATTTTGGTGTGAGACATTTTTAACAGGAATCTGAAGTGGTTTAGCCCACCCAGTCTTAAAAGTCTAATTCAATTTATTAGCAGTTGTGTGAAGTATACTTGCAGGGGCCTATCTTCTGGTGTAATGGACATATCATAATAAATAACATTTTTTGTGTTGAAGTTGAGAAATATGAAACAGACTGACAGATGGGCAAAGGATAACCAACTTCTACATTGTGTGAAAATGTTTCAAGCCATTAGAGACACAAAGAGAAATTATAATCTGTGACATTAAGGCTTTTTTTGGAGAACCCCTTTGCTGACTATTTCGTGTGTGATACTTCTGCCTGACTCAAGTTTGAAACTAACCTTTTGCCTTGTCCGTATCTTCTGTGGTCCACCACCAGCTTTTTTGGGTAACATTCACAAGGGAGACCGGACGTAGAAAGTATGGAAATATAATGCTCTGAAACACTATTTTATATGGTTACTTGCCCTGAAAGTCGTTTTTGGACAAAGAACTAATTCATGGTGTGATTTTCTATAAACAGTCATCTCATACTCCAGCCATCATCAGAATAGCATTCATGAGAGTAATAAATTGTTTGTTTTGTTTTTCATCATACTCACAGATGTTTTTTCCAAGAGGTGGCTAACATAATCTTCAATTTGTAATGGCTGTCTTAAAGAAAACCGATTCATGCATTACAAATTCACAGAGCCCATATATTATTTCAGTCTAAGGAACTATACATATATAACCTACCTATTTCCTCTTTTTAATTCCATGCTGTTCATATAACCTGTCCATCCAAGCCTAACAGTGCTGTCCTCTATCATCCATCAGGTGCTGTTGGTAACGTCCTCAATGACCTTGACATGCTGATTGGCTCATTCCCAGATGACTCACCACTCATTTCAGTGCGAATCACTTTACATTGAGTGGCTTCAACCTTCCTGCATGTACGTTTGATTCATTTCTCACCACTTCTCTCTTCCCGCAACTCTCCTCGTTTGACCTCACCGTTACCCAGATGCTCCTACACACAAAACAGTCTGAATCTGATCTTTACAAGATGCTTAGTCTGTAGACTACTCACATTACCCCCCCACTCCAGTTGTCTGACCACATTTTTGTCTTCTCTTTCTCTCTCCTCCACCTCTATACCATCTGTCCCTACCCAGGACTCACACTGACTCAACACTTATTCTCTCTCTCCAACTCCCCTCTTCTCGTCCATCCTGTCATTTCTCCCATCTCCTACATCCTTCTGTATCTGCCTCTTCCACTCTACACTCCTCACTTTCCAAGTCCTATGACTTTCTCCCCATATGGAAATCTAATATATGGCCATATGTGCATATAAATTATATGTCCTATATTGGCATATATGGCAAAAAAATAATTACATATATGTATATACATCAGCCGCGGTCGGTGGATCTTAATTGGGGAGGACGGGCTCGTATTACGCTCGGAACCGGAGTGAATGGAATGGTGCGCAACGAACAAAACCAATTGTTTTTTTGATTTGCACACATTCCATTCACTCGGTTCTGAGCGTAATACCAGCCCGTCCTCCCCAATTAAGATCCACCGACCGCGGCTGATATACATATATGTCAAAATATACAAAAATTGGCCGTTTTTATATATGTGACATACATTTCCACATTTGACATCCATATCTGCATTTACCTATGGTTTACAGAGTGTATAATTGATGTAATGTATAATATCTGTCAATGTACATACATTTGTGAGATTATGCAAATTAATAATATACAAATACCTCTACATTTATTCTTGCCTTGTGTCAGTTAACAATTTGTCTACAAATTTAAACATGAATGAATGCTTATGTGTGAGATATTGATGTTATATACAGTACTTTACAGGTCCTTCTCAAGAAATTAGCATATTGTGATAAAGTTCATTATTTTCCATAATGTAATGATAAAAAATTAAACTTTCATATATTTTAGATTCATTGCACACCAACTGAAATATTCATATTCATATTCAATATAGGTCATTTATTGTTTTAATACTGATGATTTTGTCATACAGCTCATGAAAACCCAAAATTCCTAAGCTGACATTCAGAAATTAATTTTACATTCATTTCGACATTATTTGCAAAAACATAAATAAAAAAGTGGACGTGGCTAGCGATTCAGAGGCTGACCCAGGCAAGAGAAATGTACAGTGTAATAAACAAAACAGTTAATATCGTTCTCATGTGATCAGAAGATTAAAGCTGAACAAATTGACAACTTTCTTGTTAGACATTGACTCACTTAGATTCCCGTTGCTAATGGCAATATACTAGCCAATTGTAGGACCTTTATCCTTATCTAATTAGCATTATCAAACCAAACCACCCTTTACAGTAGAAATTCACATCCTCACCCCACAGCTTTTGCCTTGGTGTTGGTACATTTAGGTTGATGAAAGATTTTCTCTGTTAGACGACACATGACCCATCTTGCATGCGAGGGAAAAGACGACCAAGGCCTAGCAGGCACCCCACAGCCTTTCATCTGACTGGCCTGTGAAATCTGCCTGCCTGGTTCTGTTCTGCTTTTAGACCTCAACAACCGGCCTGTGCTACAGTACATGCTAGCCTGATCAAGAGCTGGGATGGGTTTTCTGTCACATGCCTTCCTGTCCAAACGCTGATGGAGTCGAAACACCATCCCTTCAGATGACATCATCGGACACACTCATATTATCAGGGAGAAACAGGCAGATAGACCCAATATTGTCTCTCTCACGACTCAGTTCTATCTGCACAATGTGAAAATCATGTTCTGGGTATATAGTATTCATTCTCTACTCTCTCTATTCATTGAGACTTAATATGTGATTTGAGTGTTCCCTTAATTATTTTGAGCTGTGTCATCAGGACTTAGTTCTAAATTTCTCTGCCAAATGAATGTTTTGCTCTCAGAAATATACATATATTTGGAGAAAGTAACATTTAATTCATTAGTGTGAGTTAGAATAGCATTGCAATAAACATTAAAGTTTTTAATGAATGGCAGTTCAGAACTCAAACAACTCCTAAGAATGCTGTTGGAATCAAGGAGGACAAAACAAATCTCAAAGGACACAAACACAGAAGATCACAGTGAAGGCTTTGCAATGTGTCAACAGCTTATTTGATTCAGATGAGAAATTGTGTTTTGAAATGAAGAGAATTTGGCAGTTGAAGAATGAAATTACACATATACATACAATGGTGGATTGTTTGCTTGAGTTTGAAGAGGTAGACACAGAAGACAGTTACTTTTATAACAACAGCAAAACATTTATTAACTGGTTCAAATCATGTGTGTTCTTCTTAAGGAATCCCACAATGTTAGTATAAAATATTAGTCTGGAATTCAATAAAACCCTGATGGGACACAAGGTAGTCCAGTGTGACTGGCAATGATCAGATCAGCTGCATTCACCAGAATACGCATGATTACAAATGGATCCAGAAAATCAATTTCTTGTGACAATAACATCTGGGTATTTCAAGAAATCTAAAACACATACTCAGTGACTATTCTTACTCACTATGCTTACTAAGCATTAAGCTTTATCCCTGTACTCCACAAATCACATCCTTTCATTTCTATTATTGTTCCCGCATGCGGTAATATGTTTCCTCTAGCTTTCATTTCCTCCACATCACCCTGGCTTCCTTTTCTGTAGCAGTCACGAGACAGCCCAAAAACAAAAATGCACCTGGCAGAATGCAACTTTCAATTAACGGTCCCATAATAATCAAACATATTAATAATAGCATAGTTGCCAACTCTCACTCAGTGCCCATGAGACATGCATTTGATTGGCGTGGGAGTGTGTGAAACCAATCAGATGGGTGTCTCACAGGCACTGCGTGAGAGTTGGCAGCTATGCAATAGGCATGACCCGAGTCATGTTACATGAAACGGGTGCTAAGGCTCTCAACCTGCCAGACACTTTAGCTGCAGCATTGTGAGTATTCAGTCAAATCTGACATGAGCGTGCAGAACAACATGACAACAAACTGTTTTTTTTCAAACTCAATCACATTTATTCCTATTCACAACACAGCTATGGATGGAAGCAGATTTGTGGAAGGAAGAATGTTTGCACTACCGTTGACAACATCATGAAATAAAAAATTTAAATTAAAAAAAACTCCAGATAGAATTGGGTAGTCAATGGAGACATAAATAAAAGTTATTATCATAATTTTTCTCTGGTGTTGAACTGGTGTCTGCTGTGGTCATCATATTCCAGACAATGCTTCTCAAATGAGAGGTGTATTGTGTTAACAAATGGAATGACTGGTGTTTAGGAACCACACCCTCCCACCCATACAGTATGTTCATCCATGTCCATCTTCACTGGGAGCTATGGCTCCATGTCATATGATTTTCTAACTTTAGATTTTGACAGACACTGAAATCTATGAGGACACATCCATAGATCTCTATGGTCACCTCCACTAAAACGTTATTAAAAACATCGGTATCCAAGGCTTTATTTGCTGTGCACAGTAACCTTGGAGATGGCTGTCTATGTGTGTGTTTGTTTAGAATGGTAATCATCAAGTCAGTCTTCTTATTCAGCAAATCAGTGCTCTTCATCCTCATCTGTTTTTGATTGGGTCAGGTTTGTAGTCTGAGGGAGACAAAATGTTTAAAGCAGGTTAAAAGGTTAAAGCAGACCAATCAGTGCACTGAAATATTTCTACATTGATAACCAAACAGAAGGTGGGAGACAAACAATGGTGACCTCAAAGACCAGTTGGAAGCATTCAAAGGCTATAAACTGGGTAAGAAATGCATGATGGGAAAAGCTATTGTGTTCATGTACAGGTCCCTTACCAGCAGCTTCAGTGTTGTCAGCTACCAGACTGTCTATGATCATATAGTCATTTGTGACATTCTCAGCCAAATGATTTAGAACAGAATAGGAAAAGACTATTATAAATTATTTAAACATTTTTGCCGATTCTCTTATCCTGAGCAATATACATTAGTGAATCCATACATTTAGATATTTCTAAAACTGGCCCCATGTGGGATTGAAACCCACAACCACCGCGGGAGTGAATGCGACACACTTTTCCAACCGAGCTACAAGGCAAGTATTAAAAACAGGCAAGTGGTTGACCATGTGAAAAGGTGAAAGGGATAAACATTTTACATCATGACAGAGCACAAGTACATGACACGCATAATACACAATATTCAAGGACCCTTTTTTGTTCAATAGCACCACAATCAGTCGCTTTTACAACCAGTGGCCAAAATGGCAGACTACTAGGGCTGTAATGATATGTGTTATATGAAACCGAAATCGCAACACTCAGATCCACAAACCTGTGTCACGTCTGAGAAGTCAGAATCGCGACACACCCCTTCCAAATCTCAGAGTATCCTTCCTGTCCAGATCTAATGCAACCACATCTTTAAATTGCTATTAGTAGCCTATTATTTGAAGTGAATATTATAAAATAATATACAGATACAACACAAAACTAGTTGAGGATAAATAATTTAATTTTACCTGTAAGCAGCCTCCAAATACGTGTCATCTGACTACCTTTCCAATCATGTGAAGCCTAACTGCGAAAGTGAAGCTAGTTGAAGAACGTGTCCGCAGATCATTAAAAAGACTTAAATAATCTTAATTCTTTCCAGAATTTAAGGTCTAAAAATGTCTGAAATCTCGTTTTCTAAGGTTTCAAAGAAATTCGACATTCATGCTATTTTTGTTCAATTGTATTTTGTCGAAAGAAGCCGTAAGCGCTCTGAGCAACATTTAGTTAACAACTGCTGGCATATTATAGTAATTTAGCAGGTGATTGCGGCAGCTCCATGAGTCTACCTCACAGCAACACAGCTACTTTGTTCGTTAGTTACCTTATAAGCTTAGTCTGTTAGTGAGTATTGTTTATGATATTTTATCTGTGTCCTTGCAGCTTTGTTTACTGAAACATATTTGTTTCATTGAGCAGTTAATATCCACGTTCTCGTTCTGTTTCATTAGTGACCTGCGCCAACAGTGTGGAGCCATGTATTACTTTTGAATAATTCTTTCTACGGATTGAACAGCCAGGCCTTGTGGAGTTTCTTCTAATTCGTTTGAACTGCGGGTCGCGAGTGTGAAACAGAAGCCATTTAATTTACTTTGTAAATGTAAGAGAACTTGATTGAAGAAGGATTTTCAACATGCTCGATTAGCCCGAATTATCTCCAGACTGGAGTTTAGTTCCGTTTCTCTTTCAATTGTATTTAGTTACAAAGACAACATAAGTGTTATCGCTTTGGCTATTAATTTATTTTACTTAGGTATATTGTTAATAATTTGCATAGTTAATATTGTTCTATGGTCAGTTTATACAGGTTTTTTTAATGTCATTTACAAAAAATATATATTTTTTCTCTCACCACCCCCAAAAAAGAATCAAGGTTTGTATCAGTTCGTGGGTCAAAAATCGTTATACGAACCGAATCGTGATTTTGGTTTATCGTTACAGCCCTACAGACTACATCTTTAAAACAGGTTTTAAATCTTTAAAACAGGTTTTGACTAGACTCTAAGGAGCTGTAATGCTTTGTGGATGCAGACCCTGAGACTAACTAGTGAAACAGGGTAGTTAACAAGCTGAACGGGTGCAGGATGTATGCCAAATAACATCTCACCTTGTCCACCATTTCCTGCATCTTCTGGATGAGAGCCATCATGTGACCAGCATCTTCCTTCAGCTTTTTTTCATAGGACAAGCTACGACGCTCCACCTTGTCCAGCCGGCCACTCAGAGCTTCCTCCTGCTCCTGAGTGACAGCTGCACCGGCCACTGAGGAAGTGTGACAGAAAAGGTGGACAGAAAAGAAACGGGGTTAGCCGCTAATCCATTGGACATTAACAAGAGGTCTAAAAAGACACAGCCAGTGTGTGGTGTGTTGGCGTATTACCCAGGGTGCTTTGCAGGTCGGCGATGCGTAGCTCCAGGGCTCGCCTTGTCCGGTCTGCTTCTTCCAGGGCCTTTAGCAGGCTGGGAATGTTGACCACACCGCCCTTGTAGGAGACCACCTCAGCCCCCACACCTGCTGCCGTCACCCCCCTTGAGCCCCCAGACCTCCGGCCAATCGCCTTCTCCTTCACTGGAGCTCCACGGAACAAAGCACGGTTACCTGGACACAAAGAGACTCAACGTCAAAGTGTCACACGTACCAAGACTCTCACTGGGAATATTCATCTAAGTAACATTTTACAGCATTGTAATGTATGAGAAAATACTATAAACATTTACATTTTCATATAATTTATCTTGAATTTTATTGGAACATTATAAGAATATTTAGTAGATAAGTGGAAGTTCAACAAAGGAAACAAGAGGATGTGGTGATAATGTCTTATTCTGCTCAACCACATTGCAGGTGAAACACTGCCCTCTTCTGGAATGGAGCTGTTTACATACTTATTATATCAGTATTTAGTACCGATACTGTCCATGGTCTATCAAACCTTAGCAAAAGTTCTTTGCTCGTCTTTTGCATTCAACATTTTCATACCAAATATTATAATTATTGAGTAATTCATCTGTTTAAAAATCAGGACACAGACACCATTGAAGAAAATGACAGTATGCGACCTCCTAACCTTCTATGCTGATGTCCGGTTCTGGTTGTTCAGGCTCCTCCCAGCGAGAAGCTAGCTTCCTGTATGGACACAGCCCCTCCACACACACCTTATCAAGCATCCCTTGGACCTGGCTGGGTGTGAGCCACAGACCCAGAGACTGCAGGATGTTGTGAACGTCTGCTCGTCTGAGGTTGCCGGTCAGCTTCCGGTCAAAGAACACACAGGCCAACAAAACTCTGCGAGACAGCACCTAGAGAGCGAAAGAGAGAGTGAGACAGAAAGAGAGAGACAGAAAAAGGGAGTGGTCTGATGACATCACTAAGTAAAGGTTTTTTCTCCTTAGTGACTCCAGTGTTCAGTGTTTGGTGTGTCTTACGTTGTCCTTTACGAGGCAGTCTGTGTTCTCACAGTCAATCCCCTGCTTTCCCACATTTTCTGAAAGAAACATTACAGAAAACCTGAAGCAATTCCAGCACACAAACAGCATCTGTCCTCTGCCCAGTTTCTCCCCAAGTCTTCATACCAGGTTCTTGCTCTTTGTCTTCGTCGGTCGTTTTGACATCCATCTCCTCATCGTCCTCACTCTCTTCCTCCCCGTCACACGCTGCTCGCCCTCTGGTCTCTCCTCTCTCCTGAAACCGTTTACTCCTCCGGTCGACCCGCTTTTTGTCATTCTTCCTCTTTTCCTGGAAAACGAACAAAAAAGTGAGCAGGACTAAACAATGTGAACTGTACGTAAGAAAAGGGTGTGTGTGTGTGTGTGTGTTTGTGTGTGCGTGCGTTTACCGAGGTTGTGTGTGCAGAATGCAGAGTGCTCAGACAGCCGTAGAGAAGCAAACCAAAATCTCTCTGAAGCATCTCGCTGAACAGCTCAGCCAGCAAGCCGACCTGTACAAAGACACATTGAGGTCATGATAACCAAGGCAGCAGAGCAGAATATCACAGGGTTTGTAAATGTGGGCTAGATGAGTACTGTACCTCAAAGGCCTCCTTGGTGGTTTTGGAGGTGTGGTTCTCCAACAGTGAGGAGAGGCTGACGGAGCAGAGGTTTAGCCCAGGAGGTGGCCTCGCAACCAGGCATGGAGCGGCAGGCAGCAGGGCCCCCTCCTGACACACACAGAATGCCAATTCGGAAATTAGAATAAATGAGTTTCACAAACAGACAGACAGACAGACAGAAAGACAGACAGACACAGACGACAGACAGACGACAAACACAGACACCAGACAAACACAGACGACAGACAGACACAGACAACAGACAGACGACAAACACAGACA
Organism: Umbra pygmaea; assembly: GCA_016801145.1. Classification (NCBI taxonomy): domain Eukaryota; kingdom Metazoa; phylum Chordata; class Actinopteri; order Esociformes; family Umbridae; genus Umbra; species Umbra pygmaea. The sequence continues at coordinate 6,976 of JACXGM010001791.1, read as the reverse complement.
GCAGACATACACAGACGACAGACATACACAGACGACAGACAGACACAGACGACAGACAGACACAGACGACAGACAGACACAGACGACAGACAGACACAGACGACAGACAGACACAGACGACAGACAGACA
>JACXGM010001790.1:21321-41530 GCA_016801145.1 Umbra pygmaea | reverse complement strand
GCAGTAAGAGAGACATGGACTGGAACCATGGATGTGAGACATTAAGAGGTAGAGACTGACTGAGAACAATGGGTGTTTGTGTGTGTGTGAGAGATAGCAAGAGAGAGGGAGTGAGAGGGAGAGAGAGAGGGAGAGAGAGAGAGTGAGAGATCGGCTAGAAACATTGTGTTTGTGTGAGAAAGGGTGAGTGAGATGGGCTGGGAACCAGGGGTGTGTGAGAGAGGAAATGTATGAGGGGAGACCAACGAAAGAGAACGTGAATGAGGACCTGCTTGCTGTGCCTAAAAAAAAATACATAATGTTTTATGCCACTGCCTCTCCTAGGCACTGCAGAGACAAATCTAGATACTGCATTGTTCATTGACAGCCCTCTGCTTCATCGCAGTTTGTGGAATTAAACTGATATGTTTTGCTAAGAAACCCATTAGGGCCATGGTAGAATTCCAAATATCCTGATGCTGATGTAAACACTTTCTGATTGGTGGACCTGGAGGGAATTCTGCACCACATGACATTAGTTAGTGTTTGATTAAAAAGATTACTTAAACTGTCAAGATGGGATTAAATGGTTTATGTCCTGAACACGATGTCAGGCTGTGTGCGCGTGCGTGTGTGCGTTGTGCATGAGTTGGAAAGGGGGGGGCGTGAGATAGGGAGTGCGTTTGTTGGAATACCAATTTACATCACTGTGTCTGCCAAGTACAGAGTCGACGAGATGTGTTAGCTCTTGTGTGACATCCTTGATACCATGGCAACACCAAAATGTCACTTTGGGATGGCATGTAGCCTATTTAAAGGTTATTCTCAGATAACCTAATAGGCCTACCGCGTTGAATATGTACAGTGCTGTATTTGTACCGTTACTTTTACAGGTGCGGTCTATAAATAACATCTGGCGACTTGTTTGCCATTGTTGTCATTATTTAATGAGCGCAGAATGATGGAGGAAAAAGTCGATTACATGTTGACTGAAAGCAGACGGATCCAATCGCTTTCTCTTTCTCATACACGCACACTGTCAGACCTACCCAGACGCATACAAAATTGCTTCATACCTTCCATTTTCTTCCCACGGATATAAGGTAGCTAAAGTGAGCCTGAATGCATTGAGCTGCCAGTTACGTTCTTTAGCTGAGAACATCCCAAATGAATATGGTGTGGTATGGTTCTGTTTCAGCAGGAAGAGGGGCATTTTAGCATGCTAAGTGAATAGGCCTCCCTGTATAAAGAGATTTGCCTTTAAAGGTTTGTAGAATCTTCATTTTGCTCTGAACCTTGTTTTCCCCGCGTGGCTTCACGATCCATAATGCATCTGTTGTTTTTCACCTTTTAGAGGGAATGGATTGTTTCTCCTGGTAAATACGTCCAATTGTATGGGCTAAATAATCAATAGTCCGACTGTTTTCTTTTTTCCATCCCAACTGAATATGCTGTGAGTTTAGAAGAGCTAATGTGAGGTAACCAATGTAAATTAGGTCGGTGTGATCACTCTGATGTAGCCCAAGCAAGCCACAGCTTCTTATCTGTGGTGGTGTTGGTGAGAGGAATTATAGGACATTCTATAAGACATCTCTCTCCTTATTATTATTATTGCTGCCCATGAATCATGTTAGTGAACACACATACATTGACTGAAAACGCCAAGTGACCATGAATAATGTTCATGAGTGATATGTTGAATGTTGTGATCAAAGAGAGGTATAGCCTAACAGCAGTCAACAAACAGGACCGTAAATTCAGGCGTGCGGGATGCTGTGTGTGGCAGTTAAAATGATGCCTCACGTTCACGTGAATTATACGATTGAAAAGATCCACCCCAACATAAAAAGAAGGAACACATTGATAACCAAATAATTAGGGAAATATATTCACATTACAGAGACCCATATAAACATACACGTGTGATAAATTTCAATATTCAAACGTTCCCAGTCGTTCAGTCGTCTACTTATCAATCCGGTCGGCAATGATAACATACACAAAAAATGACTGATGTCTAATTTGCATTTAGGAAGCGCAATTTGTGGCTTTTTACCACGGTCATATTTAATTCTCTCTTAACACTGCAAGTTATCTTGATTGCACTGAAGGACCTCGTATCATGTCCGAGCACGAGAGCAGTCAGTTCACGTCGTGATTTAATCTGATGTGATCCAGCATCTGTATAGTGGACAAGACGATATTGCATGGGCACATTACATGATTCTCAGTTACACCTGAAAAAGCAAAACAACCTCAAATTGCAAGCAAGCGGGTTCTATAAATAAAATGTGTAATCTAACCGTTTTTCTATACATCTTGGGGGATTTTTTGACCTTGCGGTTAGCTTTTAGCCATCTAGGTTCATAACAGCTGTCTTAAAAAGATTTCTCAGTTTTCAGATACCCCGCCGTGAGAGAGGAAATTAGTTTGGGAGCTAATTGCACTAAAAACCGTCGCGCTGCTTCCATGCAATTTCTTCAAAGGCTATTCCCCAACAGAGTTCAACAGCAATGTGATGCATAATATTTAATAAAGAAAAGCTATAAAATATAGCATAAAGTTTACCTTAACGACGGAACATCAGCACGATATGTTCGTTATAGGGTAATGCCCAGTCAATTAATGCCCAAATGTTTTTATAAGCGCCAAAGCATTTTGACAGAATTCTGTCTGGTGTCACTCAGGTGTTCCAAAAAAATGTGCACTGGATCCTACGATGTTCTATGACAATGGCCTTCGTAAGCACCGATGCCCTTCAAAAAAATCCATGACCACCATAGATATCCACATTCCAATAATTTCCTTCCCGTGGGTCTTCGTGGAAAATGCTCGCCGTAGCCTATATGTTGCCTATAAAAAACTGCGGGCGAATGGGGTCCTGCTATCGCTTTGAGGCTGCAGCTTTCCAGCTACACAGAGGATTGCCTCTGCGCATTCCGCCCGCATGCACCGTTTAGCAGAGAAAACGCCTTTGTAGCGACAGGCAGCTATCTATACGGCGCTGTCTACTGGTGCTGAATTCGGATCGCGTTACAGCAGCCAGATGTTCGCATCGCTTTTTCTCAACAACTCCGCCGGTGATTTGCGGGCTCAAAGCAACTTAATCCAGACTGACATCCTGTCAGAAACACTCTGTTCTCCGGTCAGGGCGTCACACAAGTCGTGGACTTAGCCTACTGTCAACCTTTCCCCGTCACAGAGCCAGCTCCATTTCGCGGGTGACAAGAGGTGCTGTGCTTGGAATGGTAATCGAGGGCGCCCTAAGCACCAGGGGCCATTTGTGCATTTATCCACAGACAGACAGACAGATGCCATGCCTCTCAACACAATCTTCCATCTGTAGTTTAAACTGAATAATGAAATAATTTAGTCTGAATTCAATTGCAGATTTGTCAATGCACTGTCCCTTTTAGGCTTTATGGAAATTATTAATGTGTTCCTCTACTATCATTACAACTGATTATGAGATTAACACATTTATGAGCAGGTACTAAGCCAATTAAGCTCAATGGTTTGATGCAGTGACATGTAAACAATTTGATTGGTGCAATGGTGTACGATAACAACCTGCTTGAGCTCTGCAAACAATTAAGAACACAAATGCACCTGTGGTGCTAAACAGCATCACAATGTGAATATTTTTTTGAAAAAATACCGTAATGCTAATTTCACCATTATTTTAAGACGTGCCCAGATTGCTAGTTGCCTACAGTCGTATGCAAAAGTTTAGGCACCCCTGACAATTTCCATGATTTTCATTTATAAATAATTGGGTGTTTGTATCAGCAATTTCATTTTGATCTATCAAATAACTAAAGGACACAGTAATATTTCAGCAGTGAAATTAGGTTTATAGGATGAACGGAAAATCTGCAATATGCATCCAAACGAAATTGAGCCTCCTTTAGCAGAAATAACAGCCTCTAGATGCTTCCAATAGCCTGTAATGAGTGTCTGGATTTTGGATGAAGGTATTTTGGACCTTTCTTCCTTGCAAAACATCTCCAGTTCAGTTAGGTTTGATGATTGCCGAGCATGGATAGCACACTTCAAATCACCCCACAGATTTTCAATGATATTCAGGTCTGGGGACTGGTATGGCCATTCCAGAACATTGTACTTGTTCCTCTGCATAAATGCCAGAGTAGAGTTTGAGCAGTGTTTTGGGTCGTTGTCTTGTTGAAATATCCAGCCCCTCCGTAACTTCAACTTTGTGACTGATTCCTCTACATTATTCTCAAGTATCTGCCGATATTGAGTGGAATCCATGCAACTTACAATGTTAACAAGATTCCCAGTACCAGCACTGGCCACATAGCCCCACAGCATGATGGAACCTCCACCAAATTTTACTGTGGGTAGCAAGAGTTTGTCTTGGAATGCTGTGTCTTTTTGCCATTTTTTTGTCATGCATAAAATAACTCCATCTTTGTTTCATCACTCGACAGCACCTTTTTCCAAAATGAAGCTGGCTTGTCCAAAAGTGCGTTTGCATACCTCAAGTGACTCTGTTTGTGGCATGTGTGCAGAAAAGGCTTCTTCCGCATCACTCTCCCGTACAGCTTCTCCTTGTGCAAAGTGCGCTGAATTGTTGAACGATGCAGAGTGACACCATCTACAGCAAGATTATGTTGTTGGTCTTTGGAAGTGGTCTGTGGGCTGTTTTTGACCATTCTCACAACCTTTGCCTTTGCCTCTCTGATATTTTACTTGGCCTGCCACTTCTGGTCTTAACAAGAACTGTGCCTGTGGTTTTCCATTTCCTCACTATGTTCCTCACAGTGGACACTGACAGCTTAAATCTCTGTGATAGCTTTTTGTAGCCTTCCCCTCAACGATAATGTTGAACAATATTTGTTTTCAGGTCATTTGAGAGTTGTTTTGATGCCCCCATGTTGCCACTCTTCAGAGGAGTCAAAAAGAACAACAACTTGCAATCGGCCACCGTAAATACTTTTTCTCATGATTGGATGCACCTATGAAGTTCAAGGCTTAATGAGCTCACCAAACCAATTGTGTGTTCCAACTAAACAGTGCTAGGTAGTTACAGGTATTCAAATCAACAAAATTATTAATTTTGATTTATATTTATTATATTTATATATTATATTTGATTTATATTTTTAGTTCATCCAATGAACCTCATTTCATTACCGAAACATTACTGTGTCCTTCAGTTATTTGAAAGATCAAAATGAAACTGCTCATCCAAACACCCAATTATTTATAAAAGAAAATCATGGAAATTGTCAGGGGTTACTAAACTTTTGCATATGACTGTACTGTAATTCTGAAATGTTTAAATGGTTCATCTGATAAAGATGGAAATACTTTAAAAAAATAGAATGAGCACTTTAACCTTAAAGTCATTTTCCATTTTCATTGTATCTGTCTTTAAAAAAGGTACCATCTTTTATATGGCAAACAAGAATTTAGAACAAGAAAATAAGAGGATAGCTGCCTTGGTACTCTCTGCCCTGCCTTTGCCACCCAACCCTCAGGCCAAAGCACAGGGATAGCCATGGGCCATTGCTTCTATGCTTATGTAACAGGGGTGATTCTGTGAATCCAACCTCACTCGAGACTTGAAGATTTGCATTAGCTACCTCTGCTAATGTAAATGCATTTAATTGCTTGATGGGCTAACACAGTGTTGGTCAGTGCAAAGAAGGGCGGAATGTAACCAGACATCTTCTGAGCATCTTCTGTACTTTTTCACTGAACCATTAACATGTAGGTACTCTGAGACTGTCATCTGAACAAGAGACAACATTAAACTTCATCTCCCAGCAAAAACAAATGCGTCTCAAATACCAGCACTTCATAAAACACAAAGATGTTAGGATTCTTCTAAAGCATTACACTGAGACACTCCGCTGCGGATTAAAGCAGTAATAAACCAACGTGTTCATCCATGGTTCAGATCAATAGGATGAGCTTGTGCCCTAGGTGTTGGAATGATGGAATCTAATTGCAGGAGCCATAACAGTTTTCAGTCTAATACATTCTTTTGAATGCAGAAAACAACATCCTGTGGTTGTACCTTGCATTACCTGATCAATAAACGGCATTGGGACAAGGCAACTGTGTCCCACTTGTTTGTGAACCAATGGAGCACTTCATTCAATTAAACGGTTATACTCAATAAGTGGAAAACAGCCTTGGGAGCTTGGTTTATGATTTTAATCTATTGTTATGCATACTCTATCAGGAGGCCTGGATCCTATTGGCAAGTGTAATAGTATGGTAATTACAGGGTCACTGTCAAGTCCTGCACTGCACCAGCTGTTAGCCCAATCACTACAATGTAACAAATGAAATAATCTGAGAAACCAAACGCACACTCCAGAACACCAATTGAATCACAAAGCCTCTTGCAAAACATTGCCTCAACAATCAATGTCCAAATCAACATCTGTAATTGGCTGGAACATTATTGCCTAATCCTTCACAGCTAAACCGCTAAAATTACAAACTACATCAGGTGGCCACCTGCCCTCCATCAAGATCCTACACAACTTTAGGGCACGGGAAATTGCTGGAAAGCTTGTCACTTAATCTACTATGCATGCATTGTCTAAACAGCACGGACATTTCCTCTGTATATATTTGATTTATAGCAGCACCAACCATGTAACATTCCAAGTTTTTATATACTTGCAAAATAAGGGTGACTCTGATTCTTAATCTACACTTTTTGAACCAGAACAAATCGAAGACAGCTTCTGTTCACGCTTTCCTGCCATGGAGGAACTGTCTGTAGCTGAGAGAGTGTGCCCAGTCCCCTGTTTGACTCTTCTTCTCCAAGAACTGCCCCATACTGTCTCTGGAGGGATCAGCTATGCTGTGGCTCCACAGAGGCTCTGAGATTCCCAGTAGCTCACGGACAAGGGCAGAGATGGCCTACAGGTGGTGAGACACAAGCAGTTGTTGAACCACTGCAAAGGTTACAAAGATCTATGAAATCCAATCAGTGGGGTACATTGTAGAACATGCATACAGAAATGTAGGCCTAGACATGATTCTGTTTAATAAGGTGTAGAATAAATGGAAGCTCTTTTCATAGTATTTCTATCTGCACTTTGCACTGCGTTGCCCCCTAATTACAGGAATGTTTTGCGGCTTGACATTTGGGATAACCCTAACCCGTAGAAGCATTATTAATATGTTTATAATGAGCATGCACATTAGAAAAATAAACATGGGTCCATCTTATCTGCTACTTCGGTGACTTGGCTTGTGAAATTAATTAAGTGTGTGCTAAATCTGATTGTCTGGATTTGGCTGTGTACAATATACAGTGTCATGTTGTGCACCCCATCTTGAATAATTAGCCTTCCACTGAGATGGGAATATTGCCAATTGTATTCTTACTTGGTTTGGAACAGTCCTGCACACATTCATGCTGGCACTTCCAGGATATTTTAGTACCATAAAGGAGAATTTCATTTTTTTCAAAGCCAAAATTATGATAAGTTGTTTGCTATGATAGTTTGACGATGATAATATGAGAAAGAGCTATTGTAATTGTTTATTCAGTGTTTCAAAAACACACCAACTTTGTTGAACTTTAGAAAGTAAGCAGGGTGTATGAGGGGTGTGAACATGTTATGTTTTCAATGGACAAATTATCGTTAAGTAATAAAAAAGCATACACAGAGTTAACTTTAGAGGGTCTTGAGATTTTTTTAAACAAAATGCTCACGTACCATGATTTCCATTGATTTTCAGATAGCGGTAGCTCAAGTTAGCTGAAGTCAGTAATAACAATAATGTCTGTTTAAAGAACAATGAATAACAGATTATTTTTTCTCTTGGCCCATAGATTTCCTTTAGGGTGAGTTACCATCTAATATTAAGTTGAAAAAAGTTAAATTCTCCGTTAATGCAGAGATTACTGGAGTCTTGCCTATTTCTACTTTCCATTCAGATTTTTTCATTCAAATTCACACTTGAAATGCAAATTAGGGTCAAATGCAGACATAGAATAATATGAAAGCTTCTCAGCTCCGTCTCCTTACCTTCATATCCTCAAAGTCTGTGATTCCTAATCTTGGCAGATAGCGGCAATTTACATAGATTAGCTTTTTACCTGTGATGAGGTTCTCAGTGAAACAGGCCTGGGTGGATAAAGACAGTTCTTGAATAGCCTTTACTGTAGCTACTTAGCTAGCTCTATCAGCCAAGACTCAGACTGCTTCTGTCCACAATTTTAAAGTTACTGTGATGTTAGGCTAGCAAAAGAAAATGGAAAAGTTACCTTGTATTGCAAAGAAATTATCAACTTATTCAAACTATGTAATTGCTCACTCACTGTATAATGTGGATATCCTAAGGATTTTATCCATTTGGCCACATCCTGGCAACTCCAGTCAAGGAAAGCCATTTCGCCTTTGTGTCAGTTACCATAGAAACTGTCAACTGTCAGAATGTGGCTCAGTCACAGGGTTCCAATGTGTCACATGCTTTTGTGCACAGACATTTCAGAGGCATCTAATAACTCTGCATTAGGACAAGTTAGGTAAGCAATGACGTTAACAAGGAAGTTATTCATAGCAGTTAACCTTGTTGGTTAACCTTACATCAAGGCCAATATAAAAAAAGTGTCTGTGACATTATAAAAAGTGGTGTCAAGAATCAACTCATTTCCTGACTCACTGACTGTGTTTAATGTATTAAATTATATTTCGTTCTATTTATTCTTATTCACAAATGAAGACACTTTTGCCCTGCCTGATCAGTCAAATAAATATATCTATTTTCCATATGAGTATGTTTTTAATCAAAATGTATTTGAGGCATATGACCTATAAATCGTCTGTATCAATCAAGAAAATACTTTTATTTTGCATGTGAAAACTCAGAATGCTATTAATACCGGCTTAACCTACGTCACTCTTGTTTTGAGCCTAGATTTCTGTTGGTCAAAAAGGGATTTTGTCTAACACCCAGGAGGGTGCCAGGTTTCAGAACGGATGAAATCACTCTTCAACCAGTGACACTTCCTCTCAGCCATGTTACTGCACTAGTGTCCGACCCAGCTTTCTTTGGTTCAACATCGAGTCCATCATTCTATATAACACAACGTTTCAGTATCTTGTTCAACCTGCACTCGTGAATTTGCCACAGGCCATAACCTAGTGCACTGTTGCTCTCGTTCCTTTTAATAGAACTCACTCAGCTCACTCGGTGTCATTTCTAGTGAGTGGTGCCAGTCACAACAAGTCAACCAATCTCCCTGATTCATTTAGGGGCGTGTTTTCGTTTTCGCAAATTGATTGGTTCTCTTCTAAGCTGTTGTTCCTCCCCGATTGGGTCCTCTAAAAACAATTGCATGGGCCCATTTCACAGATTGATAAAGCATCTGCTGCACTCATTAATCTGGCACAGCCCTTACGGTCTCACTGAATGATCAGGTATATTATTCCTTCTCTCAGTGTGACTGCACGTAGGCTAACCTTCACCGTGTCTAGAGGTGTTCGTTTTCCTGCAGGAGTGCGTACTCTTTGGGCAAAAATCAAACAGCCGCTTCAGTCATGGCTGGGATTCTAGCGAGGTCGTTATGGAGCAACAAGGTACTGTGTGCAGTTTGTTAATGCCTGGCTTAGTTTTTCAACAGTAGCTAACTAGCTAGCTAACTTGCTACCATAGACAATACTAGCGCCGCACGGTAGTAGAAGCGTGCAGTAATTACTTACATTTTACAATTTGAAATGCAAAATATATTTTGTGTACCATGCGATCAATAAATTATTAACGTGTAGGCCGACTTAGCTAACTCAGAAGGTCAACTACCTACAGTGACACATAATTAGTTGCTTTGCTTATTGCTATCCCACTTGCACTGTAGATGATGAGAGTTTTGGCCAATATAAACCTTACGTTTAGTTAAAGACGTTCTCGCGTTGTTGCTTTTTCTCTTATAGGCACCCCTTCAAATGGGTCGCATGTGTTATTCGTCATCAGTGGTGAGTTAACGTGTAATATATTGAAGTAAATAAAACGTATAACGAATTTATTGTTATGTAATCTAGATATGCACGCACATTCTGCCTGATATACAGTATGGTAAATTGCATATATGCATATATCCATTATGAGGGTGTCATTAATTTCCTCCTGTCTTCTTGAAGCCTACTACCAAGCTATTTATTGATGGCAAGTTTGTAGAGTCCAACACCTCCGAATGGCTTGACATTCACAACCCTGTAAGTACCACTGCATTATTATAGATGTGCGCACACAAACAGCTGAGATGGGGGGGGGGGGCTGTCAGCCTCTACTCCAGGAAGACTTGCTTTTGGCAAGACCACAATGTACTCAAAGTACGCAAAGTACTGCTGTTCCATACAGAAACAGAAAATTCCACCCACCTATAATTCATGTCATTTTAATGTTAGACTAGATGTAGTGATTAAATGAAAGACTGCAGTTATGTCATATACTCTTAGCGGATTGAATATGACAAGGCTGGCTGTCGTTTGTCTACAACTCCATATTCTGTAAAATAAGTCAGCTTTGAGAGTCCTGCGTCCTGGGCATTTCTATTCAAGTTGTCACTCCAGGGGAGGTGCTACTGTGGCTTGTCTGATATTTCCTTGAAAAAGGGAATTTTAAGAAGCTTGTTCTTTTTCTTAGGCCACTAACGAGGTTGTGGGTCGAGTACCCAAAGCCACCCAGACAGAGATGTTGGCTGCTGTCAACTCCTGCTCCAAGGCTTTTGCCTCCTGGTCCGAGACCTCCATCCTCACCCGCCAGCAGATCTTCCTCCGATACCAGCAACTCATCAAGGACAACATTGTAAGGCCATCCGCGGGTCTCTCAAAACAGGCCTGAAGTATTGGTTCTTACAGTTTATTTTCCAAGTTTCCATTGAATGTCTTTTAAACTGTGATTAAAAAATAGTCTGCCAACATATTTCTTAGCCGACAACCAGGTCCTAAAACACATTTTATTAAACAAAATTAAAGAGTCAAAAGTGTATGTATGTCCCCCCCCCAGAAAGAGCTTGCCAGGCTGATCACCTTGGAGCAGGGCAAGACTCTAGCAGATGCAGAGGGTGATGTGTTCAGAGGACTACGTAAGTCAAACCATTTGTTCAGTTGGCATGAAGGAAATGTTTCTCTGACCAGATTTAAACGGGGTGAATGTGTCCAACAATAAAAAAAACACTTGGTTTTTCTCTGTGCTTTGTACTGAAGTCCCTTTATTCCTCAAATCTATTTCCTTGCCTCACACATATTTGACCCCCTGACCACCATTTGTGGAAAAACATGCCGTAGCCGGCTGAGCGTCTGCTGTGAATGCTTTGGCTGGCTGGGCGGTCTGCTGTGTACGACTCACCCGCGTTTCAATTAGTCTGCTTCGCAGTCCAGGATTTTGTCTTCATCACCAGCACATTCTTGTTACGTACCCACTTAATTGTCTAGTTACATAGGAATACATTTTTTAGTTTTTAAAAGGTAAAGACTATATACAGTGTGGTGAGCTTTGCAAAAAGAACACCTACACAGGATAGAACTGCTTAGCGTTGCACTTACGGTACTTATTTACGCAGTGACATTCGTGTCATCAACAACGTATGTACTGTGTATAAACATCTTGCTGGAAAGAGAGAATTAATGACATATCTGTAAGGTGTACGTACCTCTCAGATTTGAGGACCATCTAAAATGCTTCTAGAAGTTTGCCATGGCATAGCAATAACTTTATGTAAAAGCCTTAGGGCTAACATGAACATACTAAATAGGCTATATATTTATTAACTTAAAGCTGCACTATGTAACGTTCCAATCATTTGTCCTGTCGGCCTGTATGTTATGTAGATTTTTACAGATTTTTATACATGTTTTTACTGAACACAGGAATAATACATTAATATAACAAATTTCTGAAAATACACATTGTTTTACATAACCAGCGTAGTTAATATGCATAATAAGCACGGTTGCAAGTTAGATATTGTGAAATTGTGATTTTTCTATTTTACTATTGTCTATGTTGACATTTTCCATCCCTGGATCCAGTTTGCTAGTTGCTAATGTATACTAGTCCGAAAATTGTGTTTTTGTAATTTTTTGTAGTTTTCGTAAAAGTTACATAGTGCAGGTTTAAATACAGTCAATGCTATAATGGCACATTTGTAATTTGCATGTTGCTGATATCTGAAATGTACATGAACCTTAGCTACAAACATGACCTACCTCTACAACAATACAGTTAAACCGTTTGAAAACAAACATACAACATTAGTAAGATTTGCACCATTTGGTGAGGAAAAGAACACAAAACACAAACTCAATTCATAAACTGTACACTTAGCCGCTAAAACTCTAGTCGTCTCCTTGCAATAGCATAGACATAGAGCAGATAGGCTGCAGCTCTACTTATACGCTGGATGACTGGTTAAAACCAGGTGGCTTGAATGGAATGCAAAGCGGATGATTCATCTGTCTAATAGGACTGTCTAAAGAGGGCTGTTGTGTGGAGCAGGATGGCGTTTGTTTGAATTTTTAATAACGTGTATCTTTCACCCATACTCTAATTTCTACCCCCATCTGCACTGTCTGACCTGCTCGCTGGCTTCCCCCTTCGTGTCTCCAGAGGTGACCGAGCACGCCTGCAGTATCACTTCCCTGATGCTGGGCGAGACCCTTCCGTCCATCGCCAAAGACATGGACACCCACACCTACCGACTGCCTATCGGCGTGTGTGCCGGAATCGCCCCATTCAACTTCCCCGCTATGATCCCGCTGTGGATGTTTCCACTGGGTATGGTGTGTGGAAACACCTACCTGATGAAGCCCTCGGAGCGCGTCCCAGGGTGCACCATGCTGCTCGCCAAGCTGCTGCAGGACGCAGGGATACCTGACGGGACCCTGAACATCATCCACGGACAGCACGCTGGTTCGTTCTCAGTTTTCTAAAATGTGCAATTGAAGTGTGCGTTTGTATGCACGCACCCCATTTTTTACTATGTCAAGTAAAACCAGGCTTTGGTGAAAATGTGTTACAGTGCAGGGTCTACAGAACCATACACAGATAAACCTCAGGCATTCGGTTAAGTAAACAATTTGAATAATGCATTAATTTACAACAGTTTTAAGCCACCGTGAAAATTATGTGTAAAGTTATTTATCTAGGCAGGGATTAATAAACCATTAGAATAAAAAACTAAACACAAATACAATAAAAAGTTTTCTTTCCTGATACCTTTTGTGAAACCACCAGGAAGAAATTGGAATAAAACTGGAAATCTTGAAGACAAAAAGGTGCAGTTGAAGACCCAAACAACTCTTTGCGTCTTATGATTAGTTCTTAAGCGTGACTTCCTGAAGGGACAGAAATGAATCAAGTGAAATACCTATTCAGCATCTGGCAGAGTTATTTGGCAGCAAACTACCGATACATGCTTTAAAGCTACACTGTGTATTTCTTTTGAGTTGATTCTTAGCAAAAACCCATTTGTTCTTTCAAAAATATGTGCTCATTCATGTGTAATTACTTCCAACAACTAATCAATGTATTTTCGTAAGTGTAGAATCTTCCATTCACAAAACATACAAAGGTGCCGCTCGAATTGTGGCAGCCATGTTACGCCTCCATCTTTAAAATACAATAGCCAAAGAGGGACATACCTGAAAATTCAAGCTCGGCCTTTCGCGCTTTTACACTAGTGGCACCGTGACGAATGCTAGAGGGAGATTACTCACGACTGCCAGGAAATTTCGGTCTGTTGAACATGTAAGATCATGCCTAATCTCGAGGACATGTAATGGCAGTGCTGTTTGATACTGGCCCAAGCTGTAGGCAAGAATGTTCGCCTGGCAACACAAACTCGGATTTTCGGTTTCAAAATAATAGTGCTCGTGGTTCATTGCAATAATCATTGTTTATTCATTGCATAGGTTCATGTGTGGAATAAAACAGACTCTAGTGAATGTTTTTCAAATGTAATTTTGTTTTCACATGAGACATTGACAATTTATTAAATCAAATTGTGTGTAAAACATATTTGTTACTTTTATTAATAAAACATGTTAAATTATTATTTTTGCTATCACATGCTCTTATTCTTTCTTTACACACAATACAGTTGCATTTGGTTACAATTCACGGGCTGTGTAGTGAATTAACAACGGTTATTGCAATGAATCAAAACGAGCGCTATTGTTTAGAAAGAAAAAACTAATATCCAGGTTCACGTTGCTGGTATAATAACGCGAGGGGCTTCAGTTGCTTGTCATATACAATTTCACCACTAGATGGGAGCAACTCTTGCACAATGCAGCTTTAAAGAGAAAAGTAAAACCTGTTAGGAAATGGCTTTGCATGGCTCTTGGTAAATCTTTCGGAGATGTGACAAGCAGAAGAGTTTGTTTTGCGCAAATAACCATAAAACAAGTGACATCCAGTTAAAAGGTGTCATGGAGCGAAGTATCCACATTAAAAAAAATTGGTTTAAAAAGATGCTAATATTTCAGACAAGGATGGGAATTACATTGAGCAGGGTGGTGGCTCTGTTATGGTCTAAGGGTGGCTTTAGACCAGATGTGTTGTGGATCTGGTCAAAATCCATGACATTTTGAATGCTGAGAGATGAAAACTAATTTAGATTTATCATGCTGTTCCCTCTGGAAAATGACTGATTGGCAAAACCATTCTTTCAGCTTGATAATGACCTGTGGGAGAGTATTTTGGGAGACAGTTTGTTGACCTATGTTTACAGCTTTCAAGAATCCAGATGATAGACAAGTTTAACAGTGTTTGTTTTAGTAGTCTCCCTGTCTTTCAAGGATAATGGGTCTTAATTTTCTTGAAGGGGATTCATGGGTTTTCTTAACAGCAAATCACTACAATATTTGTTTTGTTTTCCTGTTTTCTGTTAATACTTTTTGTACTAATTTCTCAGGGAAGTACACTGTCCAACATTTCAGATTTCCACAGCTACAGCCTGCTCGTATGAATGTCTCAGTAAACATTCACTTATTGGTATCCAGACATCTCTCAATTTGTGGTATTCCCACAACAAACCTAAAACATTTTGCAAACATTAGAAAACTCTGCTTGAAGCATTGTCTGAATAAGGACTACTCAAAATTATTAATTTGGCCACGTCAGAACTTTTTGTGGGATCACTTGGACAGAGAAAATAACAAAAAGCAATGAGTCAGAAGTTATGGCAGATCCTACAAGAAGCTTTGAAGAATTTACCAACCACTTGGGGAAATCAAATCCACTGAAGGAAATGGCTTTCGCATTGGAGACCACACAATAAATACTGAATTGTTTTAAAAGCACATTTACGTTTTGTTACTTTCATTGTATTAAATTTCCTTGTGTTTGCTTCAATGCCATAGTGTTTTCCAAAAGAAACACGTACTGCTCAGATAAATTGCCTTTTGCACAGTATTTGTATAGGTAAAGGTTTTGCAAATGCCGTAGGGCGTAAGAGATCCATACAGGAAGCAGTTTGTTTTGTAGCAGTTTGTTTGTATAATTTTCCAAGGTAATTCCATTTTAGTGTTATGGCTTTACAGTGCAGATGGTGAGGAAGTGACGAATGACAGTACCTTTGACCTCTTTCCTTAGCCGTGAACTTCATCTGTGACCACCCTGCAATCAAGGCCATCAGCTTTGTGGGTTCTAACCAGGCAGGAGAGTACATCTATGAGAGGGGATCCAAAAACGGCAAGAGGGTGCAGTCCAATATGGTAAAGATGATAAACAACAACCATGCTATGAATAGGATCAACTGTGGATTAAATTATTAAAGAAACCCTTAGGCATGACGTAAAACATTACTGCCTTAAATAGCTTAGTGCCCTTAACTACACTGCAAGATAAATAGTTCCACTGCATTATTAAGACTGATCCAGGCAAGTTTATTGCGGCTTAGGTTTAAATCTTGACACATTTCTAAAATGTGTTCCAGTCAATCTGCCAACCTGAATGTTCTGTCTGGTAGGGTGCAAAGAACCACGGCGTGGTGATGCCTGACGCCAACAAGGAGAACACTCTGAACCAGCTGGTGGGCGCGGCCTTCGGTGCCGCAGGACAACGCTGTATGGCTCTTTCAACCGCCATTCTTGTAGGCGAAGCTCGTGACTGGCTTCCAGACCTCGTGGAACGCTCCAAAGCCCTGCGTGTCAATGCTGGTAATGCAAGCTTACGCCCACAGGGCCTTACCATATGTGCATTTTGTATTATGACTTGCTATTTTATCATTTTTCACCATACAGTAGCGGAACTTGTTTACAAATCAAAAAATGTTTTTATTATTTTGGCAGCTCCATTAATCAAATGTCTCAATTTTAAATCCAATGACTGCCAGCTTCAGGCCACACACCATCTATCATGGTGCAGCATTGGAATATCCATTCTCAGAACTGTAATTGTTTGTTATTTTGCTCTGGTGTTACCAGGTGACCAGCCGGGTGCTGATGTGGGTCCCTTGATCTCCCCTGAGGCCAGGGCTCGTGTTGAGATGTTGATTAAAAGCGGCCTAGACGAGGGAGCCACGCTTCTGTTGGATGGACGCAACGTCCATGTCAAAGGATACGAGAATGGCAACTTTGTTGGCCCCACCATCCTAAGCAAAGTCACGGTAAGTTGATGTCCAGGGAACGGACTTACCTTTGAACCCTGGTTAGCTGGGGGACTGGTGGCTGTTATAGCATCCTGAGGTAAACTCTTTGGTTCATTCATTTGGAAACTATTTAGGTTATAGTTTGACATCAAAATTAAACATATGGTTAAGAACCAAGTCTTATTTGCAGTAATGATGGTAGCCTTTAAATCAGCTAACTTCGTTTTGATTCATATTGCATATTTTCTGTTAATCCAATGAACCTCATTTCACTACTGAAATATTACTGTGTCCTTCAGTTATTTGAAAGATCAAAATGAAATTGCTCATCAAAATGCCCAAATATTTATAAATGAAAATCATGGAATTGTTGTCAGGTTTGTTGCATACGACTGTAAGTTCATGGAAACAATAGGCCCAATTAAGTTGTATTCCTAACATTAAGTAGTCCCAGTACTGCAAACCACACATCTAACATACAACACACTGACATTCACTCACACACATCAACCAGAGTCCAGGTTGATACACACACACACACACACACACACACAGCCCATCACTAAAGGTGTACATATTGGACAACCACTCGCATTTGAAACGAAGTGTGTACTTCCAAAAACGAAGCAATCTGCTATTGTTGAGCTATGTATCTTTAAAACCATTCTTCCTACGATATTGTCAGCTCACAAAACATGCAGACATTTTAGTGCAAGTTTCGAACTGTAATTCATACTTGCCAGACCAAAAAACATTTGCTAGGGAGACTTGGACACCTCTTGTTATTAACACATGACTATCTTTCACTTTCTGTCTCTCTCTTGTTTCCAAGTACCAAACATAATTCAGTATAAACCAAAACTTAATGTTCAAATGAAATATAGCTGAGCAGTACAGTTATTGACAATGTCCTATTTTATGCAAATGCTTGTCCATTCTCCCTGGGCCGTCCAAACTATACTTACTGAACAATAAACTTGTGTTTATGTAGTGCTGCTTAACAATTATAATATTGGACATGGTTTATCTAACTTAACTTGTGTGAATATATGGGATGGTGCTTGACGTTTGGCTACAGACATGCAGTTTCAGTGGCATGGATGTGCGCGCTTGTCTACTGCAGGTATGAGCTTGCTTCACTGTCCAATCAAATCAATCGGACATAATCTGAGCGCATGATGTGAGAGTTTGGTCTCCGGTGCATCAGCTTGAGAAATCCTCACGGGACAGTGAATAGAGCATAATGAACAAAGCTTTGCATAAATTACCCCCCAAAAAATTACACATGAAATTTTGAAAGAATTCACCGCACACTTGAGGAGTCCTCATGGCACACAAGTGTGCCACGACACATGGGTTGAAAACCTCTAGGTTAGATGACACAGTAAGAATGGCAACCTATTTTAGCCAAATTAATCAGAGAAAGCTGTTGATGATTGTGATTGGTGGTGATATGCCTGAGATTAGGTCATAATGTGACTGGTCACCCCTTTTAATAACGTAGCCAATCAAGTAATAACATATTAAAATTAAAGTCTCTTGCAATTAAATTGCTTAAAACAGTATTATGTTTGGGCCATTTATTCTTCTTCCTGTGTGTCCAGTGTAATTGCGCAGACACAGGTCGATATTTCATTGGTATAGATTCCAGCAGTACCTCACATGCCTTTAGGTGTCAAAACAGTGTAGGCGACACCTGCTTTAACAACACACTTCAATAGGTCAACACCTAGGAATCCTGGATTTGTAGGCTAAGAACTAGGCAACATTTTCATCATTAAATTCGATAGGCCAAGAACAAGCAGATAAAGGTACCAGTGTTTATCAGAACTATGCACATGAAAGGTAACTTCCTACACTTGCATGTCCGTCTTTTGACATCTTGCCAGTTTACAAAAAATTGTTTGTTTTGCATTTAAAATGTAACTGGCTGGCAACATTCAGGCCTAAAGCTGTAGCCTGATCTGATATAAAATACATCAAACAGAGTGCAACATACAGTTCTTTTTCCTCTTTTTTTTTAACTGTGATACAAGTTTTCATCTTCAGCAAATTTGCGTGAGCAAACACAACTAGGCTGTAGGAGTTGTAATTCAAAATAGACATTTGTTTCTTCAGTTTCAATTGTTTTGTTAGTTTTAAGACTATTCTTGAGTCTCAATCATATATGGAAATTTTAAGTGTGACGTAGAACACGTCACTTCGTAGAGTTAGCACACAAGTCGGCAATTGTAAAGAAATATATAGAACAACTCTCTAAATCTTCATAATTAATATTTGTTATGTTTCAACTTTGTAATTTGATGTTTAATGTAAAACCTTGAAATGCTTCCAATGCCTTCATGTTAACACAGATTTGTTTGGCAGAACTCTTACTGGACCCTTATAAAGGTAGCAATCATAAACTTAAAGGAATAGTTTCGTAAAATAACATATTCAAGTGTTTTATTAGCTGATAAGCAGTTAGCAGACATGTGATTCTCTAATGGAGAGATTCTGTTTGTAAACTGCATGCTCCGTGGACCCCCTCAGGAAGACTGGCTGCTGTTTCTGGCAGTAGCTAAAGGAGAGCCACAGTAGTTAAGATTTTTGGGTTATTTGGACATAGCAGGATTGGATTAAATTGGTGTTTTAACATTGACTGCTTTTGCATGTGGAGGAATTAATGGAGGAGAGCTGGTGTTTTCCTTTTGTGATGCTGAACAATTTTATAGAACCAAACTGTATAACGCAGCTTAATAAAAAGGTCAAAGTATTCTTTTTTTACTCCACATCTACTATTTTGCTCAATTTTCAAGATATTTTGTTAAATGTGCTTTGTGTTAACATCTGTATATGCCATTTTGAGACCTGATTCATCAGGTACAGCTGTAGTGTATACGTATTGTATTGTATTATGAGAAATAGCACTTGGCCTAGGATGGTCCAGTAATCCAAGCCTGCTTTCGGTGCACATGTACTGCTGCAATAACGGTTCAAATCCAAACCACTCGTGTGTCAGTGAAAACCCACTCCTTTACCTTCCTGTCTAATAAAGCATGATATGCCTTTCATATTTATTTATATGAATTTGTAAAGATAAGGTGGTGAAGAGTAGAGAGCATCGCTAGGTGTCTTTCACCTCTGAACCCTGTGGTAAACATAGGACAGTGCTGGCATGGAGGGGGTGTCTGAGGGGGATGCAGCTTTCCAGGCAATAAACAGGCAAATAATGACAACACAACGGGTGTGTTTAGAAAATGCTGTTTCCAGCAGACAAACAAAGCAGATTCTACTTGGAAACTAAAGATAACTAGTGATAAGTGCTACCCCGTTAGGGCATTTGAACAGTAACCAAATGGTTGTTAGATAAAATCCCAAAGCAAGACAATTAGTCCTAGTTTCCCCCAGACTTGTGCTGTAAAGTAAGGTCTTAAATAAAATTAACAATTATTATGGCTGCAGTGAAAATGTGTGGACTAACACTAGACATTAGAGCAGTGAAAATGTGTGGACTAACACTAGACATTAGAGCAGTGAAAATGTGTGGACTAACACTAGACATTAGAGCAGTGAAAATGTGTGGACTAACACTAGACATTAGAGCAGTGAAAATGTGTGGACTAACACTAGACATTAGAGCAGTGAAAATGTGTGGAC